>KN825169.1:0-28229 GCA_000827395.1 Paxillus rubicundulus Ve08.2h10 | reverse complement strand
GATTGAGGCTGCTACTTGTCAGGGACTTATTCAAAGTATGCCTAGGAGGGTCCAGGAGGTGCTGAAAGCAAAAGGAGGATACACTTCTTATTGATAACCAATACCCTCAATATCAGCAACAAAACTGTTGCAATGAGTACCCTTCATTGATTTGTGAATATCTCCGGATGGTGTAGAAATTACATAAGCAATATATATATATATATATATTTGGAAAGCCCTGACCAAGAGCTTTCTAATGATATCTGGGTTTATGAGTCTATGCTTCATGGTTCTCTAGATATTAGCCAAACAATGAAAGCCCACACAACATTGCAATGCTTTTGTTGCCCACTGTATTTCCATTCTAGGTTTGTACACATATGGACTACATCCTAGCTGTATTCTGCATTTTTACTTAATTACAGCTGTTCCCTGCCTTCTGTACTTGAGCTATATAGTCACATATTTTCTTATATAGTCTAGAACATAATTGGCTGCATAAATAGGCCACTGAAGCGCTATATATGAATGCAATTGACATATGATGAAACAAAACAAAATCAGTTTGCACTTTTGATATTCCAGACATATGTGCTATGCAAATACATAATTAGACATGGATAATGTATAGGTAGAGTATATCAGAAGCCCAGGGCATGTGCATAGCCCCTTGTAATGTTATGCTCACATGTCCTCCTGACCCTCTTTCAATTTTGGGAGGCTGAAGCAGTGGTCTGACAGTCAGGGCATCAATACATATCTAGTGATATAATACATACTATACAACAACCCTATGGCCCATTTATACTTCCACACCTCCTGAATAGTGAGCTACAGAAAGAATGTGATATTTATGGACACAGAGGTGTCATAAATCCCCCTGATGGAAATATTGAACTTCAAGTAGACACACTTGTAGCTACAGTGGTGAGGTACTCCTAAATGCATTTAAGAGTCAATCCAGTGAATGTGGAGAGCAGGGAAAGTGAAACAGACATACCAAAAGCATGGGAAGATTAACCAGAACATTGGAGATTTTGGAAAACACACAGCAATATGTAGTGCTTAGGACTCATGCAGGCACATGTCCTGACATCATGAAAAGTTTTATGAACCTGTATAGCCATGATATACTAGATGGAAATGTCAAAAAAGCGAAATCTGTGAAAAAGCGAAATCTGTGGTAAAGAAGGGGCTCTCCCCCAACGCCAGGATTTATTCCGATGGGTATCTGTGCGTGTTCGATCACATGACGCGATGCATGTAACTATGACCAACAGGTGCCGTGAACGTGGGAAGCTTTTCCCTAGGATAGGCGACCCAGTTCTACTTGGCTACCCAAATAGCCACCAATGTGGTAGGCTCCCACTAACAGCTCACAGTCTCAATGGTGTTCACGACGTCCTCCCTCTTCCTGCATACCATTTCAGAGGTCGGTATTACGCATGTCTTCGTCAACTGGGGCTCCGATCACCCAGCTATGCTGGAAGAGCTCCAGCGCCAGCGGGTCACAAATGGCAGTCACACCCTAACCATTGTCACTTCCCCAAATGAAATGGTTGCGTTGAGTGCTGCTCATGGTTACGCACGAGCCACTGGTAAGCCTGCCGCCGTGATTGTACACGTCGACGTTGGAACGCAGGTAAGTCCCAGCTTTGATCTCCCATGGCTCGCAGCAGTCCGCAGTCCGCTCTTTGCTTTATAGGCGCTGGCCGGGGCCGTACACAATGCAGATAGGGGTAGAGTCCCGATTTTGATTTACGCAGGCTCTTCCCCTTTCACCACTGAAGGGGAACTGAAGGGTTCGCGAAACGAATGGATTCATTGGATCCAGGGTAATTAAACCTCGTAATACCTGTCTTGTCAATCTCACTTGGAATGTAGATGTGCATGACCAGCCCACGATTGTGCGGCAGTACATGCGTTACACGGCTCAGATTGGCTCTCCATCTAATTTGCCGCATCTTGTTCGACGAGCACTTCAGATGTAATGATACGCGCACCATCAACGATTGCGTCTTGCTCACCTGGGTTTCATAGCGCGACCAGCGAGCCAAAGGGACCTGTTTACCTGTGGGGGCGGAGAGAAGTGATGGAACAAGAAATCGACCAGTCACTCCTCGAGCGACCCATCACGCTCACTAAATGGCCGTCCGTCGAGCCAACTGCTCTTCCGATTACAGGTACAGCGCTTCACGTGGCGCATGAACTCCGTTCTGATAAAATACTTAGCGGCTCAGAGAATTTCCTCTGCCCTCCTCGCTGCAAAGGTTCCACTCCTTATTACATCTCACCTTGGCTGCAATCATGCTGCATCCGTGGAGCTCGCTACTCTTTCGCGAATTCTTGCACTCCCAGTCTTCCTTACCTGCCCTTCAACGACCAACTTACCTACCTCACATCCTTTTCTTGTTGGGGTCTCCTATCTTACTCCGGGAACCCACACGCCGCTCCTTCAATCAGCCGATGTGGTTGTTGTTATCGATGCTGAAGTCGCCTGGATCCCGATGAACAAAGACAGCGACGGTGTGCACGAGCGTCCACAAGAGACAGCTCAAGTGTTCGTAATCGACGGTGGTGACCCGCTCAAGAGGGGCATCGGCATGCATCACGACGAGGCTGACCTCATTTGCCAAGCCGACGCGGCTATCGCGCTTACCCAGATTCGGGAAGCCGTCGGTAGCCAAGCCGCGTTCGACTTGTCAGAGCGTGGAGAACGCGTTCGTAAGATGCATGAAGTGTGGATTGCACAGCTCCGCGCTGCTGAATCTTTCCCGATTGTACCTTCGTCTTCTGGACGTTCCGCTCCGTACACAACCCCGCAAATCCTTGCTGCTCTCCGCACGGCTATCCACGCGAGTGGTGCCTCCCGCGAAGGAACACTCATCCTCAACGAGAGTATATCCAGCTATCCTCTAACGTGGTCACACATGCAACCGGAAATCCCAGGAGAGATGATGAGCTCTGGTGGATCCTCCCTTGGCTGGGCACTCGGTGCAGGTATCGGGGCTGTCCTAGGCGGGCGTGAACTCGTCGCGTCGATTGTTGGAGATGGAACCTTTTTATTCGGCGTGCCCGCAAGTGCATTCTGGATGGCAAGACGGTATATGACTGTGAGCTTCTCATCTTGACATACGACTCTCATGGCAACAACTGACTGCCGTCCAGCCCTTCCTCACCATCGTCCTTAACAATGGGGGATGGAAATCACCCAAGCTCTCTATGCTCGGCGTTTACCCACATGGTTACGGCTCCAGTGCTGTTGGTGACCAGCTGACGGTCGGGCTTGGACCCGACTGTCCAGACTACTCGCAGATTGCGGTTGCTGCATCTGGTGGTTGGGCATGGGGACGCAAGATCAGTGCAGACCTTGCCGTAGATGGGAAGAATGCGGAGGAGTTGTTGCAGGAGACAATCGCGGAGGCTGTGAGGATTGTAACTGAAGAACGAAGGTGTGCAGTAGTAGACTGTGTGTTGGAGTGCATATAATATAGTAGGAACGACCAGCGGCAGTGACACCGTTAGAGTCTGCGAATTCACTGTCAACTCAATCATTTTTTAGGATATGTGAGATGGGGGGAGACAGGTGATGTACAGTAAAACCTCTCGATATTTTTTCCTTGTCTCAAGACTCGGCCAGTGCAGGCACCGAACAATGCGTTCTACGCGAGCCCCTTAACCCCCCTGCCGAAGACCAAGCTAGTAGCTCCGCCTCGATTTCCCCACACCCTGCACAGAGAAACCAACGGTGCAAGCCCTCCATTGGACGTGTAAACCAGCAACTTTCGGCTTCAGCAAGGAGGGCGTCTTCGTCGAGACCTGCAGAAAGCAGGGCAGGTGGATCTTGGCGCCTTTGCCACCCCTTGCGATCCTCGCAGTCTCGGGGCACCATCAGGTGTCACGTTGATCAGGTTATCGACCGACTCTCACATACGACCTCTGCTTCAGGGAACAAACACCGTCGCCAGCAACGTTTCTGCTCCGTTCTCCCCGGCCAGAGGCTGAAACAACGTCGACTGACCTCGTCAACAAAGAAACACTGCCAAACGGCGGTTGCCTTAGATCCGGCTTGATGATCGTTAGGTTCAGCCTATCGAGCTGCTCACTCTCGAAGCTGAGAGCGGATGGCCACAGTGCGTTCAATGAAGGGGAGACCAATTCATTGCAGAATGCAGTCAGTGAGTTGGCTCCGAGGTGCTTTTGTCGAGGGCGGCGAGACCGTCACCCCTTGAACCACGAGGGCGGTGACCCAAATTTCCAGATAAGTTCCATAAAAAGCCGGTTACAAAATGGGGACTGAGATTCCTGAACTTTGATATTACTCCTCATGGGGTTTCTGGTATCTATCAAAGTCTGACCAGAAACAGTGCCGCACTGCCCATGATGACGACAACCCGGATCCCCGAAATAACTGTTAAATATCCAATAAGCTCGAGTATTCGTTGTCCTCACCAAATGGACATAAAACATTAGCAGAGGCACCGTTGTCATTGTCGCGGCTAGAACGCTACCCACGATCACTTGCAAGAGGCAGATATCTATGCTTGATACCATCTCTATCGCTGCCAATGTCTCACCTGAAGCAACTGAAGTCAGTTCCGTTCCACACCGAGGTAAAGGAAGACTCTGCCTTGGTGGGTGAACTGACCCAGCCACGAGACTGCGGGAAGCAGGGGTATGCACGGCGCTTAATCCAATGCATATGGTCGCTAGAATCAATTCGGCGGGTGAACAAGAAGGATATTGGTACGCTCTTACAGAGGATTAGTCCTTGGTTTGTGGATGACACAGCTGCACACAAATAGAAGATAACCCCGATGACCCACGACACGAAAGTCATGCCTGCACAAGACGATTTCAGATTCCTGAGCACCGTCGAGAATCAAGTTGGCCCGAAGGAGATGAACGTATGAGCCAGCGTGTATAAAAGGGATGCAATAACCGGAAGAGGAGTGGGAAAATCACAAGCCAAGCAGGCACGACATATATATTGGTGGTCGTTACGACCAGAATATGCACCGCGCACCAAATGGCACACCAAATGAGCCGCCAATTGCGTGTTTCATCCAATTTGCGCTTCGGCACGAGACTTAAAGGGCTCAAGAACGACTAGGAAAGCGAATGATGAACCAGAACCACGGGCTATTGCCGCAGGACCATCATCGCGTTGCTCCCTTTCCAAGCGCCGGGGCTCTTCCCTCCTTCTCTTTGGGAAAGATTCCGGAATGGCAAATGCAACGCAAGCGAATGTGGCAACAAAAACCGCGGCTGACCGATAATACACGATTCTGTAGAGATCCATCTGAGCACAAGAAGAAAGCAACCAGTGAGAAGGTACCTAAAGTGGCCCAGCCTGTGGTCGTGCTCAGAGCAGTTGTCCTTGAAAGAAAAGTCTAACCGTTGAAGCATGGAAGCATGTCCCAAACTCAGAGACAATACCCATTTTCTGCAGCGGGTACATCGGCGATATACATGTTGATGAGGTACCCGTACACAAGCAGGTCGGAGAGCGCTTGGAGCCAAACCCCTGAAAATAGCAGCCAGGCGACTAGCCAGTTTGGTGTGGGCTGCGAACTAATGATAAAAGAGCACCCCATAACTCCGGCGGCAAGCTCAAGGAACAGGACGGGTTTCCTGCCGTACTGAGGGCAGAACACCACAGCCAATCAATGCTACGACAGTTTAAGCGAAGATCGCGCTGGAGTGACATGAGCATACTCGAAGTTCCGTCCATCACACCAAGGGCTGCGATAGCAATAGCAAAGTATCGCTTTACCTCAGGCACTTGACAAAATTCCGGGAGGATGGAGCCGTCTGCAGGGAGAATAGCTGAATCGCTTTGGGAATAAGCAATGTCGCCGGTGAAAACTTGAGCCGCTCCTTCGGAGGATCTTCGCTTAATTGACCGTAGTCTCTTAGTAGTGGACTGTTTTCTGAGTGTACCTGGTTTTCTGCGGAAATCATTGTACAGAGAATGGGACCTAGCAAACTGAAATGAGGTGAGTTACGTATTGTCAGTGACCGCGGTCCGATGTTGGAGCTGTTCGCACACGACGGGGAAAATGGCCGAGGCAAGGTCAAGTCCAATTGGTACACATAGCGTGCTGGCCGTTGAACTCTGCAACCTCACGTACGGAGTATACCATTACGTACCACATGCACATTTCTTTTCAGCGATTTCCCATTGACTGCTTCCTGTGGTCCATGGTATATCGTGGTCATGCGCGCTGCGTGGCTACAGGGACGTCTGGCGATGCAGATGGGGTGTTAACCACTAGAGATTATGTCCCAAACAACTTTGTTCGAAACAATGACCTACACCCACGGCTCATTAGCACTAATTCCATTCGTAAAAAAAGTAGAAGGCAGACTGTTGCAGTGGTTTATTGTGGACATGTTATGTAACTCTGGCCAGCCATCCATGTCCGCTTTGGGTCCAGGAATGATTTGGAGACGGTGCCCGTCGTCCAGCGTAGGAGAGAATTCAAAATCATCGCAAAGCTGGAATGTCGCAGACTACACAGTACCCTGGTGTTCGCTGTGGTGGTTTAAACCGCTTCAAGTTGTAGTGCAGAGACACCAGACAACCTCGGTACGGAGAATTCAAGGACCCCGGATGACACCTTTCATACTCCGTAGCACTCTTGAAACAACCTGCAGTTGCCGCCAACACACAAGTCGACGTTCAACGTTCAACATTCGTCTGATTCAAGATGGCAGATCCCACCAAAGCAGAGTCAGAACAAGTCTTCAAAGTTCTCAGAGCACAGAAAGGGAACAAGGTTGGTCGCTTTTTGTGTAATCAGGGAGTTCACATTTCCATGATCATCGATAGACATGTTTCGACTGTCAAGCCCGGAATCCGACTTGGTCGAGTGTATCCTTCGGTGTTTACATTTGCCTGGACTGCTCTAGTACCCACCGTAATATGGGCGTGCACATTAGTTTTGTGCGGTGAGTAACATCCTACCAACATCCCATCTTCTTTACAGACTTTCGGGATCAACAGGTCAACGAACCTAGACAGCTGGCAGCTTAACCAGCTACGTACCATGAAGGTTGGGGGAAATACCTCTGCAACAGAGTTCTTCACACGTCACAGTGGTGCCTCTCTCCTCAGTGACTCCGACCCAAAGAAAAAGTATTCCAGTAGAACAGCAGAGCTTTACAAGGAAGAACTTGCAAAGCGAGTCAAGGAGGATATCATCAAGTATGTCGAGAGTGGACACTGAACCCTTACATCCTCATTTTGGTCCCAGATTTCCAACTCGGATTTTCGTCGATGGCATGGACGCTTCTTCATCAGCCAACTCCACCTCGCAGGTCGAGGATGATTTCTTCTCATCCTGGGACAAACCTGCCCCGGTTAAATCCGCACCTGCCTCCACTACGTCCGCTTCACCACCTGCGATTGGTCGACCCGCTCCACGAACAGTAACGTCAAGTTCCCTGCGGTCAGCGTCTTCCTCTACGGTCGGCTCAGCGAAATCGGGTGCTCCACGTTTGAATTCTTCAAGTTCCGTCGCTACCACATCCGTTTCTTCGTCCGTTGCATCAAAGAAGAGCAAACTTGGAGGACTTGGCGCAAAGAAGGCTGCAGCACCAATTGATTTTGCTCAGGCAGAACGAAAGGCTGCTGAGGAGGCAGAACGCATTAAACAGCTTGGGTACGACAGGCAGCGCGAAGAGGAGGAAGAGCGTGCTAGACAGGAGGCTGAGAAGGCCACTCAAGTAGATGCAAAAGAAAAGGAAAAGGTTGTTAGTGCCAGCGCAAGGACGGCCGCTGTTCCCGGAAGAGTTGACCCTCAGAAAGGAAACAGCCAGGACCTTGAGAGGTTGGGGATGGGATTCCGCAAAATGGGCTTCGGCGCAATGCCAGCGACATCCGCACCATCCAGTGCTCGATCCACGTGTGTATTGCATCTTTGGCATCGACTTCCTCATTGAGGTTGCTAATTCCTCATAGTCCGCCAGTGGATGATGCGCCGACAATAGCCCGGGAAAAGTTTGGAGCTCAGAAGGCCATTTCGTCTGACATGTATTTCGGACGCAACGACTACGATCCGGCTGCCCTTTCCGAGTCCCAACAACGACTGCAAAACTTCCAAGGCGCGACGTCGATTTCGTCGAATCGGTACTTTGGGCGTGAAGAGGAAGAAGAACTCGAACGCGGTGGGAGCGATGGAGGGCTCTTGGGTGACGGTAACCTGGCCAATCTGGAGACCGTTGCGAGGGACGCTATTGCTAAAGTAATGGCCAACCCAGATGTTCAAAACATGGGCGAAAGTATTAGATCTGGTGCATTGAAGGTATGCTTGCCGTTTACTTGGTCTTTACATTACGCTGACAGCTATTTAGCTCTCCGATTATTTAGCTCAGATGTCCCAGCACTGAGGTGTGCGCTCTGTCGGGGATCCTTAGTACTATGGCGTTCCTTCTTGTGGCCCTATCGTAGTGTTTTGTCTTTTGGGACCTGTTCACATTTTCAAAACTTAGTGTATACCCCTAGCATTAGCAACGCACCAGCGCAAGGGAATCTCTGCACAGTCAGGCTTTTGTAAGTAACGACTTGAAGTTAGGGCCAGAAGTTGTTTGGCAAGAGCTCCGGAAATAAACAACCCAATTCGAATTACTGACACGCCACTTCATCCGAATGTCACCATGATCAGGTTCATCCTAGTACAGGTGAATACGACGCAGGACGCCACCCTACGATTTTATTGCTCACCACGACATAGAACAGGCAGGGTAAAACTCGGCTGTCGAAATGGTATGTGCCTTACGACGACGAGGAGAAGGTGAGATTCCCTTGTACACAACTTCCAGGAATCAGTATACATCCCGGATCCATAGGTTCGACTTCGAGGGGAAGTGCACAGACTAGTAGCTCCTCGTGACCAGAAGCACCAGTCCAACTTTGTGGAGGTCAGTGCTTAAAGAGGAAACGACAACGAAGGCGTTCTCACTCGTCGGGCCACAGTTCAAAAACCACAAGATAGTATACCGTCGTTATGCTGGCCTTTTTTTCTGTGTGTGCGTTGACGCCAATGACAACGAACTTGCATATTTAGAAGCCATCCACCTATTTGTGGAGATTCTTGGCAAGTCTTTCATGCTCTCTGCCTACCTCACATATTTGCTGGCTGACACGGGTCTTCGGCACTCTCTCAAGATGCTTTCTTCGACAACGTGTGCGAGTTGGATCTCGTTTTCAACTTCTACAAGGTCAGGAGCATTTTTTAGACTTGATGCCTCTCATCACTCATGGAATGCCATCAGGTGTATGCCATCTTGGATGAGATATTCTTAGCTGGTGAAATCGAAGAGACTAGTAAAGATGTGGTTCTATCGAGACTAGAAGAGTTGGAGAAACTAGAGTGACACCCACACACACATGCACACGTATGGCTTTCGCCTTTTCCATTCAATGATCGCCAAAACTCAGCTGTATCACTTGGCAGATCACTCTCGTACGAAACTACGATTCCAGGTACAATTTCTAATAATACGAGGACTTTCGTCACTTGTCGACGTTGCATCTTGTGCCCAAGCCTGCCTCCTGCGTGGGCTCATCTCCCTGGAGGTTCGGTTTCATGCGTAGGCCCTGGTCCACAAGAGCTATCGCACTCGCGTAAGCAGCGATGTGCCTTTAGCTCACATTCTTTGTAAAACGGCGCCCGGTTACAACGTGAATACATATGTTATCCATCGAGATGAGGCAACTTTCAGGATTCGCATAGCGGGCGGTCTAGCCTTGCTCTGGACATCCTTTTACGTGAGTAAGCAATTGGATTTTTGTGGTAAAGCACTGAGAAAAATCCTGGCATCTATGGCCTTTCATTGTTCACTGGTCCGACCAACGGTGGTGCTGACTGCTTCTGAACATGTCAGCATATGATGCCTCCGATTGGTGTATATACCAATGCACCCTCTCGCGACGGCGGGTGTTCACGGTCGTCAGATTGGCCGAGCTCTTCCGTTGGGACTATCTCTGAAGTGCTTATCGAAAATTGCAAAACATCAAATCGAAATAGGGTGTGTGTGGTAAGAAAATCTCAAGCATGGCGAAAAGACCTTCGATCGAGAGCCCCATGGAGAAGTCTCGTTGGACCAATAGAACACAACTTGACAAGGCACGTTATGACGTCACTTGAGGCGACCAAACGTGCACTTCCGTTGATCGCTCTCCGTATACATGCGACTGGCATTTTGGCTCACGAGAAATTGAAGCTCGGAGGCACCCTGGAAATACTACTCTGGAGCTTGCCAAACACGTATCGTGCACCTCACAAACGTTTTCTTCACACACGACGTATCTCAGCTGGCGGAAATAAGAGACTCGAGAAGCGTGAGCTGCGCAAATTTCAACATTCAATGCTGATTTTTAATTTTGCATGCAGGGCTCGTTCCTGTTGACGCGCGGACGACGGCCCATCTCATAGTTGGCTCCTTCCCTGACTTACCTCCCTCAGCCCTGACAGGTCCGTGGGCTTCGTTTTTGTGCCAGCTGGCCGATATTTGCCAAGTGACGTCGGGTTCTCACGCGCTGAGGATTACATGAATTGCACATGGACTTTCTCATGACCCACAATTCTCCCAACTCTGAACGTCCCTGAGATTCCGCTCCACAGCCTTGCAAGCAAGCAGAAAAAACTAGCTGATCCGGGAGCACATAAGACTTGGAATCATGCAGTCCGGAATGTCCCTCTTGCACTCCATCCTCAAAGGTCAGCACCCAAATAAATTTATTCCTTCATAGAGTCGGGGAAGTCTGTCCGGGTTGACTATTTGCCTTCGCAACCCGAGGTTATTGTGCTTTGCTGGCAGTATCGCGGGACACTTTAAGTTCCGCCACTCGTGTCAGTGGGAGTCCGAAGGGCCTTGACTCCGTTGTTCAGCTCGTAACTTCCTTCCAAAGACTATCTCCCACACTGTCACCATTACTGGGTAAAGCCTGTGTGTAAGTCTGTTCAGCTTTGGAGGTCAAGCTTCACTCAACGGGATTCTTGGTCGCAGGGGATGCACCCCGTCGCATGGAGTTATCATTAGAGGCGTATCGTCTCATCGTCAAATATGTGGGAAATCGGGCAGGCCTGTGTACCCTTTGCAGAGTGAACAAGGGGTTTCAACGTGTAGCAGAACAAGCCCTATACAATACGATATACGCCTCAGATGCGTCGGGGACCCTGGCGATGTGCAGGCTTCTGGCCGACAAGCCCCGCCTTGCTATAATTGTCGAAGCGTTGACAATGTTCGTCGGGGACGACGATCACAGTGGGCCCGATGTCCCCACAAGCTTGCTGGACGATTTCTGGCACACCGTCGCCCAGGCGCTGCGGCAGACAACGAGACTGCGATTTCTAAATCTGCACATCGACTACACAGGCGATACTGCTAGAGCATGGATTCTCCACGGCACCACATTTCGGCTTCGCAGCTTCCACTGTGATCTAATATGGGATACTCACCTTGTGTCCTTTCTGAACACCCAACCCAACATCAGTGACTTGTACATAGTAGACTATCGCGTCCCGGAGGACATCCTCCACAACTCTGCACCCACGTCTTTGCCACTTGATGCTGGCGCTCTCCCATATTTATCGACACTAGAATGCACATTTTCTGAGGCCGCCTGTGCTCTTGTTCCCACCCGTCCCATTTCGCGACTCAAAACATGCTTCTCTAAAACTCGTTTACCGGAGAAGAGGGAGGAGTTGGCACTTCTCTTCTCGAAACTGCTACAGGCCACTCACCCTTTGTGTTCACTTGACATCGCTGATTCCAGCTACTCCGAGTCGTTCTCCATGGAGCTCCTCGCTGCTGTGGTGGAGCTGCAGAACCAAGTCCAAGGTTTGCGGTATCTTGGAACTCTCGTCCTTCCTATTGGCGGCGAGGACGTACGTGGCCGTCTCGAGTTCTTATAATCGTATGCTAACTGTTTCTCATGAAGCGTCTCCAGTTTTATGGTCTTCTACGGAGACTCTCCCACTTGGAATGTATCGAAGTGGACGTTTCGGAATGGGAACCATCACCACCTGTCCCTGCAGGTGTACGGGCTCTTGCATATGAGCTACGGCTCTACTGTCCGTCCGTTGAGCGGGTGGTCTTTGTTAACGAATTTGAGAGGACAGTTATTACTGTTGTTCGTGGCACGTGTACCCTGGATTTCGATACGAACATAGAGAACATGTGGAGAGAATTCTAAATCGGTATTTAGTTTAGGAATTCTCTTAAGCGTTGCCAAGTTAACGGACTCGTCACACTAATAGGTCAGCCCCGTCAGTGCTCCACTCCCTATCGCTGTTGTTGTTTGCCTCCTTTCGTGTGAACCTCGTGTAACCATACTTCGATCAAATATTGCTCCTCTTTTTCACCATCTCCGCCGAGGATGGCACCTCCCCACAACTGCCCAATTTGAACCACTGGCATGTCACTCGGAATCCGTGACTCAATGTGGAAGCGAAAATTAACACCTTCCACCGGGATGACCTAATACTACGTGAAGAGAAGGCCCACTTTCTCGCAGGGAAATGATCGCTCTTGACTCGATCGGTCAAACTTAAGCTTGACATACATGTACTTAACCTCTTTTAAGCCCAGGGCCCTCGCAGACCTTTGAAAACTCAGACAGGAGACGGTCCAAGTCTGACCAGAAGCTGATCGGGATCATCGGGATGCCAGCATCTGTCTGTACACGCCTCGAGACCCACCCACATACGACTGCTAAGCTTGTACAGCATGGCAAGCTCGTCCCTGTGCGTCACGCGATGGTCCTTTCTGAGCCAAGCCTAATCGGCACAATCCTGGACCTTCTTCCGAGCGGAGAAGGGCCGTTACGGCATGAGACACCGTTTGGTAAGGTTGCAGGGGGCGTTTTTCTTCAATCGTTATCCACTACGACAAATAGATTCGTGCTGCCTTATCCTGTTTTCCTTTCAGCATGGTCGTCTACTGGTACTGATTGTTTCAAACAGGCCTAGGTTCACTTATCCTCCGCATCACAGGATATTACCGTGAAAAGAAAATGATAGGTGTGTGTTCCCCCGTGCCTTGCACAACCCTGACTGCCCCAGGAAGAAAAAACCCTCAACGACTTCATATTACTAGTACAGCCTTATTGCCAAATCACTTTGCGCCATGAAATTTCCACCCTGTTTTCACCAGCCACAACGAGTCGTGTAAAACAAGGATGCAGCCTGGCGGCAACGCGAGGAAGGTGAACCGGTGATCGGTGCTATGCCAGGAGCTACAGGTATGGTCTCGCACAAGTCTATATCGTCACTCATTCAATAAGCAATAGCTGCAGTCAATGTTTTTTCCCCAGGACGCTCGTGCATTTTGATCGAACGCCAGCTCCTTACTTGCAAAGTTCGAGAGGGTATTGGGAGCCTGAGCTGATGCGTACTCGATTGGGTCTCCGTCACGCACGGGCGACTCGATTCATGGATCACCGGCACAGGTGATCTGCTGGCCATCGGAAAGTTAAACTTACCCAAGTGATGGTAATATTGTGTCGCGACGAACGTGTGAGATGGTCTAATTGACTTAATTCTTGCATGCTCTATATTTTCCACCTTCTGCTTGAAATAGTGCGTGCAAATAAGATCGACTCGAGGACCCTACGTATGTTGCCCATGAGCTCCATGTTGTTGTTAACTTTCTTTTCTTATCGATTTTTTAGCTGGTGGGAGTGGTGCGGATGAGCGATCCACACGACTCATAATGAGCATCTGCCCAAGCGCTCGTAACGAAGTGAAACTGCTCCGAGCCCTGGATAATCACGGGGACCATGGCCGGGCATGAGATTGAGCTGCCTCTCGAGCGCACATTCGACGCAATCCCCCGGCCCCTTCGTTTCTCGGTGTAACGTCCTCAGCATCGATGTCGGAGAGAAGGCCGAATGGGTCGACGAAACAAGACGAGAGATTGTTTCTCATCCTTGGCCGTCGAACATCACAGACGTACTATTTGGGTGCTCCTTGAGGTCACCGAGTAGGGAGTAGCGCCATCGCATCTACGTCACCAGACCAAGTCGGTGATGTCATTCTCTCGGGACGTCTACTACACTTGCCTAATGCGTACCCTGCCCATGGATAGTATAAGTAGGGCAGCTCTCTACTCGACGTCCGCATTTTTCTTTCCTTTATCCTCCCACAACCAACCGCTCTCGCACACAATCTCATATCACAATGTCCGACCAAGAACCCAGGTATTTCCAGGGAATTATTTCCTTGTACGGGTAACGCTGATGCTTGCATTAGTAAAGTCTCTGGCCAGCTCCATTCTATCAAGGGAACCGTTGTCGAAACCGTACACGATCTGCGTTTGCGAGCTAGCGTTCCGAGACTGACATTTCAGCAGATCGGTGACTTGACGGGCGCACAGGCTTGGTCTCAGAGTGGAAAAGAGGAGCACGCCAGCGGCGAAGGCGAATACAAGGCAGCCCAGGCCAAGGGTTACGTGGAGGGTACTACCGACAGAGTTGGTGGCTACAAAGATACTGTAGTCGGTGCCGTCTCTGGCGATAAAACTCTGCAGGCTACTGGTAAGTTTGGATTCTGACGTGCTATTGTATCTCTAACGACAGCCTGCAGGGAACGCCAGGAAGGAGAAGGGCCAGGCGCAACAGGAAGTAAACCAACCGAACTTGGGTTAGTTCTGCGGTCGGATGATTGCCATCCTGGCACCTCAGTTTCTTGTAGTAATCCTTTATGGTTGTAACTTTAATATGTATCACGCCCACATGTACACTTGAAACCCATTGCTATAATTCGAGTCGATGGTCATGATTGGATGTATCTTTGACGTCTGTCTGGACTGGGTCCACCTGGTCATTGACTGATAGCGCAGCTAAGCAACCTTTAAATCGCTCTGGGCCACGAGGTAATCTTGACTGGAATGATGCCAAACAGCATCACTTCCCGGAGCTCCCACTCTCTTATTCACTAATCTCGCGTCGATGTTAGGTGAAGTTTGTCATACACTACCTGTGGGTGTTTAACGCCGACAACACCCACCAGGCCGACTCGTCACAGGTATCCCACACACGTCGCCACCTTCTCGGGCTCAGATGTCCTGCTCCCCCTCCCGCTCGTGCCTATGAACAATCACCCGATTGGGAGACTTGCAAGGACGACTGCGTACTACATCATATACAAACTCTTCGTCATCCTCTTCGGTGAGGGGGTCCCACAGGGGCTGTCGAACGGCGAACCAACTGTGAGGATAATTTAATGCTACACCTCTGACATTGACTTGAGACTCGACTCACTTTTCAACCCGTTCACTTCTAATCACATCGGCGTTGAGGAGTCTATGACCAGACCATGGCCAAAACTTGTAATGAGGGACTCTTAGCATGTACAAGGGACGGTAGACGGAATGGATCACCCTCTGTATCCGACATGAGCGATTGGGCGTTCTCAAAGCGAGTTTAAACACCTTACTTTGGCTGGATATATGGACAAGACATCACGTCAGTGACCGAGTATTTGCCTATGATGTTGGGTAGAGCCTTAATCAGGCTGGTCGTACGTTCGTCCTTGGGAAGGGCCGACATCTCTTGCCCCTTCAAGCGCACTTCAGCAGCTCATTCCAAGGTTACTTGCGCGTCTCACATCCTACGTCGCCAAGCTGCTGAAACCCCCCTTGGAACACACGTTGAATACGTCGTCGGAATTTTGAATGGCTACAGGTTGAAGCTCTGGGTCCTTCAAGTCTATCGACTCTATCTTGTACTGAGACTGGTTGCACTGATCTTGAAAGTGCTGGCTTGGCCAGTCAATATATTGATGGTGCCATAGTCACCGACCTGCATCCCAGAGATTATCTATCAAGTTATCTATATGAAGGCAGTGCTGCTTACCGAGATAGCAAGTGGTGGGTCCCAGTTGGCCCAGTTGGAGGTAGTGTAAAGGACGAAATCGATGAACTTGCGCGATACGTACTTCATGGTACTCGAGAAGAAGAACCTGTAGGGCGCTCTTCAAGCTCGTTGTTATACGTGAACTCGAGACCTTATTATCAATGAGGAATCACACGATCGTTTACGTCCAGTGACAGACGCTTGATAGTGACCAGGGCATTCGACAAGACCAACAGCAATATTGGGTCAATTTTTGGGCCCACGAAACACAGCAAGTTCCAGTGACCACAGCATTTAGAACCGTCCACAGGACCAGGCGGTACTGGAACAGTGCTTTCTCTGTTCTGGAAGAGTACTTCGTTTCTGGTGCAGTGTAAGCAGGCGACGAGGACAGGAGTAAACGGACCACAGCGACCCAAAAGTTACACTGTGCGAGATATGATGGTAGCGCCTGAGACAACTTTGGCCCCGTTCCATGTCCTGGCAAAGTTTACCCTTAGTTAAAGAGGAGCTAGAGGGCGTCACGGTCGCAATGTCCGAGTCACTCACCGACAACGACCCCGGGACCTGTGGGGACTTGCCTACTGTCCACATCATCGAAAAAAAAAAAAACCCACGTCCCACAATAAACAAGCAGCCTCCAGCTACGAACCTGGTGTGGTAATTGATATTGTCATCATGATCACAAGGTGAGCTCGCTTCTTCGGCTTGCGAATATTGGCGGCCAGGACTCGTTGATTCTGAAGAGCTCTCAGCGCTCCCCTCCAGCCAGTACATAGCGTAAATCGGACGCTATGCACCCGTGTTGTCTAAGCGAAGTACTTCAATAAGATAGGGCGTGTGCACATCACGTGCACAATCGCACTAGTTATTCTGGCCCATCAAAATCTTAGGATGGACAGATATAAAATTTTGATGGGCCTTGGATTTCTTCCATTGTGCGAGTAAAATAGATAGTGAATAATTTGAGTTGACTACGCCCAAAGAATCCGTTGGCCGTATCCGAATGATCGAATCGACACCAGGGATTTCAAAATTTCAGGGGTATTTACAGATCATATAAAATATAAAATATCATTGTTTCGCATTTTCAGGGTGAAAAAAAAAAGAAATACCAGGGATAAAATTCAAGTTTTCAGCACCTTTTTGGCATTTTATGGCCATGAAAATGTGAAAACAAGATTTGAGATGCAATAATTGTTCCTTAAAATTACCTGTAAATGTCCTTGAGATGTCAAAATCTCTGGTGTGTCAAGGTTCTCAAAACAGTGAAAGCCAATCATGACCAGAAAGGCAAAGTCACGGCCTCAGCCGCCGTCCGTCAGCGCCATGCCGTCTCGAGTCGTTAATCAAATGAGTCTCAAAGAGTTTTTTTCAGCGCTCGAGTCAGTAGTGGGGTTGTCATTCCTAATTTGGAAATATGCAGCCTAAGGGATGCTAAGGTCAAGTGAGCACAGTGTCCCTTATCTTATTACATGCATAATTTTTCTAGTTCTCCTATTCTTTGCAGATATGAACTCGTACATCCGCCGACTGCTGCGCCATGTCCAATCTTGTTTCCCTGCTTTGCGAACTCCACACTACGCCCACTCTTGTGGTTTCTTTAAAACCTTGAGCATACGTTCTTCTTCGCTGCCTTCCTCCGTCCCCATCTCCGACATGTATTCCCATCTCGCAGTCTCCGGGAGGCTCATAAGGATGCTCTCGATCCGAGCAGAAGGGGTTTTGAGCCCAAACTTGGTACCTCGGTCGTACACCAGGTTGAACTCCACATATCTCCCCCTGCGTAGGAGCTGCCATCGACGATGGTGGTCTGTGGGGATGTCCCGCTTCTTCTGCAAGAGAGGTACGTACGAGGGGACGAAAGCTTTCCCCAAGCGCGAGACAAATGCAAAAATTTCGTCTGCCGTCCTTGGCCTCACAACGTCATCTGAGATACGAGCATGCTTCTCAGAGCTGAGGTCATCGAAGAACATCCCTCCGATGCCACGAGTTTCCTGTCGGTGGGGGAGGTAGAAGTATTCGTCGCACCACTTTTTGAACGTGCGATACAACTCCTCATTTTGACAGGCGTCCTTCAAACTCGTGTGGAAATGGTGTGCATCTTCCTCATTGAGGTAGGAAGGGGTAAGGTCGCAGCCGCCACCAAACCACCAAGCTACAACATTTCCCGTATCCCCTCCTTCTGCCGCCGCCGCCTTGTCAGTGATTTCGAAGTAGCGGTAGTTGGCGTGAACAGTGGGTTCGAAGGGGCTTCGAGGATGGATGACGAGACTAATCCCAGCGGCAAAGAATGGGAGACTGGTTTGTCCGTCATAGGGTATAGAAGAGTGATCCGCTCTCATTTCTTTGATTGCAGCGGGAGGGAGCATGCCGTGTACGACGGAGACGTTGACGCCAGCTTTTTCGAGTTTGGTCTGTAGCGGGGAGGAGGCTTGCCCAGGCTCTGGTGTGCATGCGAAGACGCACGACAACCCCCTCCCTCCTTGCGCCCTGACCCATGAATCACGCTTGAACTTGGGAGCATTGGGATCAAGTTGCTCGAGTGCTGCGACGATCTCATTCTGGAGCTCGTCGACGAATTCCTCCATCTTTTGACGCATAGTGAGAGAGGTAGTCATGGCAGTAGCAACTTGGTAGTTGATATGGTGAATGAAAGATCTTGAACGAATATATATGTGTGTTTTTGATCCCCACGAAGATCATTCTGATTCTCGCGCCATGATAAAGTCACGTGTTTTGTAGGAGCGCTAGCTGTCGTCCCGTCTCTTGTTAAACACTGCACAAAATTCCGCCAACTTACATCTAAGTCGATTTTGAATATCAGGTCTCATCATGGATGCACGTCTTCGGCGAGTGAACAAGGAAATATCGGGTGGGTGGTTGTAATCCAAGATGTGGCATGTTGGTCTGAATTCATCTGCCCGCAGATTGCAAAGGCGATAAATCCTCCAGCATCCGAATCGACCTCATCGACAACTCGCCTTTCCACCTGAAAGGTTCATTTCCTGGTCCAAAGGACACACCGTACGAAGGTGGTACCTTTGAGGTGGTACGTCTTTGCGCCGCCTCTCCTGTTGAATAGGTACAACAGACCTCCTACGCCACAGGATATCGTGATCCCCGAGTCGTATCCATTTCAACCTGTGAAGATGAAGTTTCTCACAAAAGTATACCATCCCAATGTGTCATCGGCTTCTGGAGCCATCTGTCTCGACATCCTGAAGGACGCATGGTCCCCTGTGCTCACCCTCAAGTCAACCCTGATATCCCTTCAGTCTCTTCTGTGCTCTCCTGAACCCAATGACCCTCAGGATGCTGAAGTCGCAAAACACTATACGACAAGCAAGCGTAGCTTTGACGACACCGCGCGATACTGGACTCAGGTGTATGCCGGAGCTGCTGGCTCACGAACCAAGCCTGACGTGAAAGAGCCGCAAAAAGATGAGGTCGCCATTGCAGGCCTCGAGAAGGCACATGTAGACCAATTTGAAGGTCTCGGATTTGAACGGTCGAAAGTCGTGCGTACACGAACCTTTTTTTTTTCTCCCGCCTTGCCACATTAATGAGACCGCTCTCTCCGAATTCAACAGATCGATGTTCTCCGGAGATTGAATTACCGTGGAGAAAACGTAGCGAAGATATCGGAAGATAGAGTCGTGGAAGAACTGTTGAAATGAAAAAGCCATCAGCATACCCTCGCATGTGACTCCGCTATCGATGTCTGTATCCCTACACCATTAATGTCACTTTATCCGCCTTTCCTTAAACCCTTTTCACATCCCTATTCGTCCGGATCCTCTTGACTGCCTGTGATTGCGCAGAAAGCCGGATTGTTGGCTTCTCGGGCACAATATTTCCTCGTGCATTCCTCACGTCGGACGGCCAGGATTTCATCAAAGGAACCGTCCCCGTGTGAGATTGCGACAAAAGAGGTTGCCTCCGTTTTACCCTAGACCTGTTCTGGAAAGGTATTTATTTTTCTGACCGGCGTTATCCCTGTAGAGCGCTTTGATGTTCGGCTTTTGCCAGCTTAGACGGCGAGGCCTCACGGGTATGAATACATTCTAGGACATTGTCCGAGGAGCAAGTCTACGAACGGCAAGTGGTTTCATGTATCTTTGAATTCTGGGAATGCAGAGCTAATACCCATTAGATAGACGGACGCTGTTGGGCAACGGGTCGCTCAGTCAATGGCAGCGAAATCCCCAGAAACCAGACCGATGCCTCCATTCTCGTTCGAGCAAGTTCGTAAGACAAAACGTAAGAGGAGCCATACATAGGCAGCGTAAAATAATCGACACTCTTGCGACCATCAGACTCATCTCCGTATCAGGAGATATTTGCGGGTTGGAGGGCGCAAATCAAACTATTAAAAAGCTTAATGGCTCAGGGACATCACGGCCGAGAGATGAGGGGTAAATCTACCGGAAACTAAGACGAACGATGCGGGGAGAGCATCCCTGAAATATTATACCCAGTAGCACGACGACGAAGGAAGATGCAGAGTGAGCAGGACTACGGCTGATCGAGCACTGAGAGCAAGCGGGACACTCCAACCACTATATCGGCTATGAACCAATTCAAAGCATGACAAATTCAAGTGAAGATGTTCACGCGCG
The DNA here is from genome assembly GCA_000827395.1 of Paxillus rubicundulus Ve08.2h10. Taxonomy (NCBI): domain Eukaryota; kingdom Fungi; phylum Basidiomycota; class Agaricomycetes; order Boletales; family Paxillaceae; genus Paxillus; species Paxillus rubicundulus. The sequence continues at coordinate 7,760 of KN825169.1, read as the reverse complement.
GAGTTGGATCATAGGGCACAGTAGGTTCGGAGTGACACCACAGGCCACTGAGGGTCTGAGCAAGCAGCAGTCCATGCAAGAAAAGGGATGATGCAGTGAGGGAGGAGGGACAACCAGTTGGAGGTGGTAGGAATGATGGGAGAAAAGCATTGGTGTCAGTGTGGTCGAAATCATGGCCGCTTTTATAAGGGTGCGGACGCGTCGATTCTATCCGTCTGATCAATCAGGAATTGCCCTTAAGCAGGCCCGTTACCTTCCCTTACCCGGTGTCACTAAATTACATTACACAGGGCTCATCGTATCAATCTGATACCTGCTCTGATCGGACTCCCTGCAAGCTAAACGCAAAAGGAAACCGAGCAGGGTGGAGGATGAACGACACGTCAACTTTTGAGTTATAATAAGAGATATGGCGCTGTGAAGGTCCGACTCTCATACCGTGCAAGCACAGCCGATGGCCTCGTTGACTCATCGATGGTCCGTTTGTAGACATGGCCTGCATAAAGAAAGGAATGTCAGGGACTGAAGCCTGTCACGCTAGTACCGCCTTGTCCACCCTTGACAGCATGCCCGGACAATTTTGCATTGACACGGGGATCAACGCATCTTCAAATAGCAGAATGGGAGACGCGGAGCTGGCCATGGGGCCCAAGCTCCAAGAGGCTGTAGCCAGTCGTCACCTCGTGGTGCGAATATGTCCAGGTTTATGACCGAATGGAGAACTCGACATAATATTCCTGGCTGGTGTTCGCTGGTATTGCGGCCGTGAAAGAAGCAGTGTTGGGGTCGTGCTGACCGCTGTTTATGAAACCTGCCAAGGGGCCGCGCCAGATAGGCTTCCATACTTTGCAAACAACTTAGAGGCACTGTGTGTTGGGTAAAAGTCCCCCTTTGAATGGGAGAAAGTCGGACGTAAAGGCGCTCTAGGATGACACTAAAGCGGAAAACACAAACGCCCGACTTGATATCACTCTTGACTGTCGTAAACATTGGAAACGCGGAGCCTGGTGGGGCTGCTTATCTGCAGAGTTTATCTTGCCCTTTCGTTCCAGCAGCTGCCGTCGAAGATGGAATAATAAAGGCGTTGCATTGGTACGGAGGAACAAATTATGGCTTCCCTGATACATGCAACGATAAGACAGCGGAACTCTCCGTTCACTGAGGCAGCTTTACGACCCCGGTCCGGCAGACCGACCGACAGTGTTGCGGAAAGCCCCATGACCTGAACGTACTACCAGCCTTCGCGAAGCTTTACCTATGAAGTTCAGTAAAGCCATCGAAGCACAACGCGACAGCATCGTTCACAGCAGGTTGTTGTTGACGACCTGCCAGTGCATATTCATCAGTGCCCTGGGTCTGCAGCCAGAAACAAAACCATTCGAATTTTAGACCATTACAAGGCTAGGACTTTCATCCGATGCTAATCTGTTGCGCGAGATAAAGTCAGTACGCACACCATGACCGTAGCGCAGGAAGAGTACCAGCTCTAACTGCAGCTACTAACTCGCTTCGGTGTTCAAGAGGTCCACCTTCACGCGGGTATATTCCACAGAATTCCTTGGAAAATGTGTCTCCGAATGAGACGAGACCACGTTTTTGGTACCACTGACTGCTGCTCAGCCGAGCGTCGCACCATAGGACCTTCGCATCCATGCTCTGGCAATGAGATACTGTATGGTCCAACAACTTCGTCCCAATGCCTCGATTCTGAAAGTCTGGATGGCATGCAAACTTCCTGAACCGCGCAGAAATCATGTGCTGGGATCCGTCTATATTGATTCCAGGTGCTGGATACGTTCGAAAAATACAGAAATCACAGCGACAGGGTTGTCTTGAGAGGGAGAAAAAGCACCAAAGTGGTGCCCGTCTTCATCCTCGTCGAGACGGACGAAATCCCACGGCTTGTGTGGTCATAAGACCAAGTGACGCAGCTCTCCAGTCTGCTCTGCTGTGATCAATCTGATGTGCAGCAGTGATGCTGGAACAGGGTGGTTGAGATGGGTCAGATTCCAAGCTATCCATTCACGACTTACTCTCTGCAACTTCCGCCATTGTGAAGTTGTGCTGCCAATAATTTGCAAGTTTCGGTGTAGCTGACAAATATTCCAAAACTGGCATGTACTACCTTCACAAGTTCAACTTCATTGGATAAGGTGGGTTTCAGACCAACTGATTTAACGTTAACGAAGCTTCATTGTCAGGCAAAGCACCGGGAATTACTACACGGAATGACAAGACAAGCATGTTCAAATCAGGCCCCTATGACTTCCCCGTCATGGTGCCCCATGGACACATTACGTGTGAATTCTGATTTTTGAGTTCGATTCCAGCAGCGTGGCTCTAACTTGCGATAGATATGGGTCCAATTCTCCAGTACACTGCTCTTTGGAAGCTCACCTAGGACTTTTCCAGATCACCGTGGAATCGCATGCATGTACATCTTCGTTCTAATCTATGACTACAAGCCAATTTCCCCGCTCACACCTTCTTGATCGACCCTCTTTTTTGAAATAGAATCTGTCCCGTCTTAGCATTCACTGCCTTTCCAGAAGCGTACAGATCTGGAAGGTAGTCAATCTGTGCATATCCATCAACGTGTGTAATGAGGTGCACCACGAGCAAGTCCACAGTTTCAAGCAGATACGCTGAACCATACCCATCGGACTTGCAGAAATTCCGTTGGTCAACCGCCCATGAGAATCGTCGTCACTACAATCATCCTGGGGTCGGTTTTGGAACGAGCTCGTTGTCTCCGCCGTTGGGTAATTGCACGACGGGCTCGGGAGAAGCAGCGTATCATTTCGGGTTTCGCAGTATGGGCGAGGCTTTAGGTTTGGCTTCCCCTGATCGAATAACCCCTGGACCTGTAACGACATGAAGAATGCTCATCTCGCCTATCGCTCACCCACGTCAGGTTCCCCAGGCGTGATGCGAGCTCGTTCGTCATCGACGGGGTACCAAACTCAGCCCTCGGAGGCTCGGACTATACGTCATGCCTTGCCTCATGGGGCTTCTTGTGGGCGACGTTCGGACGCTGTATCTGGTATAGGTCAGGGCCAGCCCCTTTTGGACGAATTTATGAAGTGCTTTCAGACGTTCCAAAGTACACCACAGCAAGAACGGAATCGAAATATTACGACCCATCATCGTTTCCTCAAGTGGTGCGACATTCAAATATTGCGGAGAAGCTTCTGATTGGGAGGGTCCAGTTCTTGGTATCTGTGTCATGTCAGGGGACTGTACAACCCAAAAAGAACCTCTCACCTAGACGGCCCGGTGGTTCGTTTGTTTGCAGCTCAGAATCTCAGATACCCAGAGATTCGTCCGTTTCGGAAGTTCGCCGACTCGCCTGAAAGTACTGTGAATTCGTTTATTAATTCTGTTGGCGTCCATTCGCCACAGGGCATGGTCATAACATCTCCATCGATTAACTGCCCCCCATGAAACTAAATCAGATCCATCCACAGGGTCGCCATTCCGCCGCAGCGCTCAAACTGACATATCACATTCCTTCCGTTTTGCCATCGGGCTTCTATTTCTCGAGTGGCAGTGTGTTACAAAACAATCCGAGGTAGGTCCTCTGGGCGGAGATCCGAATGATCGGGGGTGAGTCCACTCCACCATGCATCATCGGAAGTGTCCCTTGATGTCTGGTTAATTGAACCTTCCTCCGTCTTGTTTTCCGCTAGCAGTGCAGGATCCGTTTGGTTGACCTCTAGAAACCTCCATCCTTTTTGGTTTCATGACACTGCTACCGAGCGCCGAAACCACCTGGCCAACCAAACCAATGAGTTCTCAGGGAGCGGGGACCTCGCGATAGGAGCAACGCTCCCATTCACCTAGCCTAGTCTTGTCCTACATTGGGTATAGCACCACAATTGGACATAAATGGATCCCAAAAAATAGAATAAAAAAGGAGCAACGCTAGCTGAAAGCCGTACAAAGCTAGAATCAGTAACGCGCGAGCACGCCATCCGTGCCGAACGAAAACCCCTGTTCTGCCTGAGGATCCTATGACTTGTCCGATGAGCAGCTGCATAGCCGTTAAATTTAAATCAGGCCAGCGCTCGTGAACTCACCGATAAGAGGAGGATCACGTTCAGGAAGGGTCCCTTCATGTGGCAGTCTGGTCGATTAAACCCTGCTCCATCTTGTTTTCCGCCTGCGGTGCGGAATCCGTTTGGTGGACCTCTGTTCCACCTCCATGCATTTCCCATGCTTTCACGACGCTTTTACGAGCCTCGAAACCACCCGCCCAACCAAGCCAGCGGGTTCTCGGGCAGTGGGGACCTCGCGATAGGAGCATCGCTAGCTGAAAGCCGTAAAGAGCTAACATCAATAACGCGCAAGCTCGCCATCCATGTCGAACGAAAACCTCTGTTCCAACCGAGGATCCAATGACTTGTCCGATGAACAACTGCATAACCGTTGAATTAAATCCAGATCAACGCTCATGAACTCACTGATAAGATGAGGATCGCATTCAGACGCGCTCGCGCCGCGGCCGAGATGCTGCCAATTATTATCTTCAGTATTCTCTGTGTAGCAAACGAGATTTGATTACCTTAGAACCGCGGTAGTTAATGACACTTGTTGCATTTGGCGAGCGACGTCCAGCCCGAAACAGACGACGACGACAGCCCAAACATTGATGCCACCTGCAGCAGTCTGCACAGCTTGGAACGCGAGAAGCAAGAACGTTGCCACCAGTGTGGCATACCAAGGGATGAGTCTATCTATAAGACGGCCTATAAAAGGACCAACAAGTACCCCAAGCATGCCCACAAGTCCGAAGAGCCCAATATCGAGCCTATCGTCTATTAGTCACATAATTGTGCAATCTGTAGACCGTAAATGGCTCACGTCGAGTAGTAGTATGGTGGTCCGCCTAGCAAGAACGTGAGCGTCACCCAGAAGGCCGTGAAACATGCGCTCGATGCCATGTTAATCAGAGCGGCCTGTATCACGAGCGGCTCTGTAACAGCGTATTTGGCCATGGAAAACATTATTTTGAAGTAAGTCAGGTCGCGATTTTTGGCAGGGTAATCTGGTAGAATAAAGTAAGCGCCGACCAGCACGAAACATTGGACCCCGATGGCCATGTAGTAGACTATATGCCATGTATTGAAATTGCCGATGACCCCAGCAAGTACTCGTGCGATTAACACTCCCAACATGAGACCAGATAATACCATAGCTATAGCAGATCCCCTGCGTTCTGGCGCAACCAGATCGGCAGCAAGTGGCATGAGGACCTGAGGAGTAACATTGACGACACCGATCAAGAAGCATATGGCTTCGAAAGCCCGTAGATTTGGTATGATGGCGAGACCGATGGTAAGTGTCGTCGATGCAAATACCAGCAACAAAACGAGCTGTCGCCGACGAACGAGATCTCCCAGGGGAGAGATCAGTATTAGACCGGTGGCATACCTAATCGGTGATATCAATGTGCCCATATTTGGGTGTAAAATTGAAGGAGAGCGTGCCGTACCCTGCTTGGAGAAACGTTGCGATCCTAGTTGTGGTTTTCCGTCAGTAATTTCGCTGAGAGAGTAGAAAGAACCTAACAATGCCACTTCGTCGTAGGTGACATCAAAAGACTTTGATAATTCAACTTCGACGCAGTGAACAAATTCAGGACAGTGGATACAACGAGTCAACACTGCATACTTAGCAATGGTTGGCAGTAGTACAAATTTGCAACGACTGCGAAGGAGGCAAGGGGGATCAGCAACTTGGGATCTTGAATCGAGTCAGACACTCACTAAAGGTGCTAGCGAATCCGAAGGATGTGTTGAGAAAGAGCCCGAAATGAAAAGGTTTGTCCGGATCATAACAGAGTCTCTTTGGAACGGGAAGAAATCCGAAATCGGTGGGGGGTACGATGTGCCCTCCATCCTCAACCTTGTCAGCGAGGGGCTTTTGGCTGGGCGTGCCTACCCTGGCATCGACGGACGAGGTAGTCATGATGGAAGAGCCTGGCTGGGAGAGCACTGACGAACTCGAGGCATAAATAGTTTGGAAAACCGAGACTGTTTGGCACCATCATGCGGTGAATGATTTTGGAGCCAGCCTGGCCTTGATCGATGAGGCTCAATTGTCCGTTCACATGATATTTTCGCGAATTTGATGATACGTAAAATCGGATACTGACCGATTGATGCATTGGCGCGCGATGAGCTCTGACTAGAAAGCACCACCGCGACCGCTTCGTCAAAGGCTGACACAGCTCTATTTTCTGTGATTGCTACGATCCCAGCAAATGGGGAGGGCACCTTCGGTCGCAGCAATAGCAAGCTAGTTGAAGACTCGGAATAGTGGTTGCTGTCTGAGGAGGCATACGTAAACAAACTTGGGCTTTCTATCAGAAAGTCTAAGTTTTGTTACCCTACTAGGCTGTCTTTGGCGCAACCGAGAATTCCGAGGTCACTGGGTTCACTTCGCATTTCTCGCAGTCGTTTCTGGACGACTGGTCTGAGACGTTTGAACTAGCTTCCCTCTTCAAAGTCATCCGCCTTACCAGCCCATCATTGTCGGAGACAATGTGGTCCTCTTAGGAGGATATACAGCTGCCAAGTAAACTATGCCGAGGACGCCAGCCATACCTAAACAAATATGTTCGTTCCTGCTGAAGTTCCCATAACTTGCCTAAGGAATATGCAAGTATGGATTAAGCGTCGAACGCCGACGAAGCAAGGCTTACACTGCAGGGACAACGAGTTCACTCGAGGACGAGCAGGTTCGGAGATCCTGGGAAAGCATTAGTACGTTGATGCTTCTCCATATGCCATAGAGAAAGAACGACTGGCAGACTAAACAATTGTGAGTGCACGGAAAGCCAGAATATCAACGCTTGACCTCACCGAGAGTGCTACTAATACCAACGGATGGTTTCAGCGACATTCCGGAGCCATTGCGGGACAGGTGTGAACCCAAAGTCATGCCAGTAAGTTGGGTGACGGTCTGGTGTCTACTCTGCGGTGGTCCCAGAAGGAGCGGTCGACTTGGACTTCATATACAGAGAAAAAGAAACGGAACCCCATTATCGATGTCCTCGATCACGTGGCTGTAAGCATGCAGATGGCGGGGGAAAGCAGCTTGAGTGATGAGAACGAAGTGTCCTCGATGGTATCATGGGGTATAGGTATCACTGAGAACAAAAAGGTAAATGGCGACCCCCTCTCCGCTTTTGCGAGGCAGTGGTCATCAGCAAACTAGCCCTCACCTAGACAGGACTGGACAGGGGTCCCAGGCTGACAGACACCCCCAGCAAGGTACCCAACTGGTCAGCTCTGGACAGTCCTGGACAGTGTTTTGAAAGTTTGTCCCAGTCCGGGGCAGATAGTTGTTTACTAGTAGTTTCGCACCATTGTACACACCAGAAATAATGAAAAAATTAAATTGAATTGAATCAAATCTAATAGCATGTTAGCCATGAAAAACGACTTGCAGGGCGATTCGGGTGAATGTAAAAAATGCGCGGGTGAAAGGAAAACGCATGGGTGAGGCTGAAAACGCGGGCGAGGCTGAAAATGTACGGGTGGGTTGAGAGCATACAGGTGCGCCGAAAACGGAAACAGCGGAAACGTGCAGGTGAGGTTAAAGTCGCGAGGGTGGGCATTTGGAAATGCACAGGTGCAGCTGAAAAGTCGCAGGTAGGTTGGGATAAACCATTTCGAGTGCGGGTGAGCTGTCTCGAGGTCGTATCATGGATTTCGAGCACTGGTGGCCATTTCGGGCGGGACTGAAATGTCGGG
>KN825168.1:0-28309 GCA_000827395.1 Paxillus rubicundulus Ve08.2h10 | reverse complement strand
TACTTGGCCGACCCATATTATACGGGATTTTCTCACACCTCAGCCCATCTGTACCCTACGGCTACAGGCCATAGGTCAGCCGACAATCAGCTGGCCCATCTGGTATGGGTTTTTGTCAACCTCGGCTGGCCGTATCCTATGGTACCCAAGCACTACATTATGTGGGCAGTGCCCACGTCACCCAACTGCTTGGGTTCACTGACGCCAGCTTTGCGACCTGTCCCGACACCCTTCGTTCAGTCGGTGGGTACTGTTTCTCATTGGGATCTGGGATGGTTACCTGGGGTGCACGGAGCCAAAAGACGGCGTCGTTGTCGTCCTGCGAAGCAGAATACATCACTGCATGTCACGCGACTCAGGAACTCGTGTGGCTACGTGCACTACTAGACGGTATCGGACTCAAGCAAGTTTCGGCCACTCCCTTGCTATGTGACAATCAAGGTAGCATCGTACTATCGGAGGATCCATTGTTCCACGCACGGGTCAAACACATCGATATCAAGTACCACTACATTCGTGAATGTGTCGCAAAGAAGGACCTAATACTTCAATATGTCGAAGGGACGAAAAATCTCGCTGATGCATTCACGAAAGTGCTACCACCAAAGACCTTCCAGCAACTATGCGATGAGATGGGACTGGCATGATTCCACTCGAGGAGGAGTAGGGTTGAGGTCGCAACTTGAGGAGTGTTGGAGCGGCAATTCATGACAATTGGAATGTCAACTATCGTATATAGTACTCATCCCACGGTTCATTATCCCTCAGTCAGTCACGCTACAGTACGACTGAGGTTCTGACGACGTCTAGCTTTATCACATTGGTGTAGATTGATATTAGGTTTGATGGGTTGCATGAGCCATGCCATGATCATTTTTATTGTAACCTAAACTTTATGTTTGTTTTTGATTTATTCGACCTGCTAAGTTCATAAACACTAAGTGTATCTGATATGTGCATTTAAAACTGTTCTACGGCTCAAGAAATCTTGAGGGTCCTTCAGTCCGTCATTCTCGTGTGTTCGGTTTTATGTTCTTGTCCCAGGGGGATCGCCTTAGAATTTACATGACGCTTGTCACGACTTGACACTGAAAGCTTGTCTAAGCTTTGTCGACAGTCTTACATCATTTGGTTATGTCGTCGTAACTTGTAATTCACACACATACCTACTACTTTCGTGTTGCCATTGTTGGTGTGTAAGTGGGCAAGCAGTTGCGGTATCTCACCGAACCCAACATATCTCTATACTCACATATCAAAAGACCCGAATGTTTTCACAATTTCGCCAGGCAGTTGAGAGTTTTGCGCAGCCCCTGCCTCGCCAGTCTCAAGACAACGGTTCATTTACGGATGGAGACAACACCCGGAGTCGGTCACCAGACGTGAACTCCCCAGTGCGCCCGTCTTCACCCCATTCCTCAGTTCAACTCGCCGAAAATGCTCTGGTGAATCTTCGCAAGTCACTCGCGACCCAGCGGTCTCCGAGCCCAGCTTTGCACAGTACAGGCAACCCGCAGCCGCGGTCTGGTAGTCCCGGTCCTTCGTCATTGCCAAAGGGTAACAGTGACTCGGGTCTACGCAAGACAACACTGGAAGAGCGCTTACGCGCTTCTTTCGTCGTAGGAGATGCCTCAGGAGGTACCACGCCCAACCCGTCAACTAGGGCGTCACCGACTCCTCCAGCACCCATTGCCCAGCACCCGCTTTCCCCTACATCCACTCCACTACCAGAGTCTCCAAACATTCCGACAGCCACGATACCATCCCATCCAGAAACACCACCAGCCATATCTGTGTCGTCAAAATACACCGATCCCTTGCTTGTTGCTGAAGAACCCAGTGCTGTTCCAGAATCACCGAACTTGGAAGCCGAAACACCCTCTACCAACTCGCAGGACTCTGCCAGCTTAGATCCTGTGACCGATATTAGCCAGCAGGAGGACGCAAATGCGGAGGGCGACGTCATGTCATCTGAAGTGATTCCTTCTTCTCTTCCAAGCGGAGAGATTCGACAGGTGATGGATGAAGAACTTCAACCTAAGGCACAGAAAGAAATCGACACACCCGAAACAGAACGTCCAAGCGAAGAGAACGTTCCAGTGAGCTCAGAGCCTCCAACACAAAATAGGCCCTCAAATGTGGACGTCGATGTTCTACAGGGACGCCTGAAGCTGGTGGAACAACGGTTCACAGGTGGAGTTTCATGTTCTATACGCTTGAACGAGTACTGACAGGCATATCAGACATATCTACTTCATTCAAGAGACTTCAAGCAGAAAGACAGGCAGCTGACAGTGTCATCCGGGAGCTGACCCCTTTGGAGGATACTAAGGATGCCGCCGTTTTGCGCGATTATCTCGTGAATATTAACATGAAGGTCGAGGTGAGTATGACCGTCAAGTCTCAGGAAACGCCGCCGTAATCTTATTCACAGCTCAGCCAAGACGAGCTACAGCGTCTCAATGGGAAGCTCACGCGTACGCCATAATTTTTCCTGTTAGCACATGTCATAACGAATACTTCACAGGACAAGAGGAGCGATTTGAGGAACTTCGAGACACCCACAGACTTCAGATGGCTTCTCAGTCAGACCAAATTGCGACGCTGCGCCAACAGCTGAGTGAAGCTGAAGCTCTCATTTCTGCATCACAGGCTTCAGCATCCCAAATAGAAGAGGACAGTGTCAAACGGATATCTGAGCTCCAGCAACTCCACGCCGAAGTAGCTAAAGCAAAGGAAGCCGCGAAGGAGGAAGAGGAGAAACGAGTGAAAGCCATAAGTCTGCTGAAAACTGTCAGGCAGAAGCTGGTCAAGGCGGAAAAGGACAGGGACGATGCAATGCGGGAACTCGCTGATATGAGAGAGAAGGAAAGGCAAGACATGGAGAAGGACAGGGCGGAGAGGGCGAAGTTGCAAAGCGAAATCGATGCGGCCAATTTGGAGCGCGAGAAGGTGGTATCTGGGTTGCGTACCCGGTTTGATAAGGACATCGCCGCAGCAAAAGACCGAGCGGAAAAAGACATCCAAGCTGCACGAAAGCAGCTTGACGCTGAATTGGGCGCCTTGAAGGTAGCAGTCGCGATGATGTGCTGGTGACATTGCTCATCGAGTCTCACAGGCCTCGCACTCTGCGGATATTTCTTCCAAAAAATCTCACATATCCACCCTGGAGAACTCGGTTAACAACCTATCCAGCGAAAACAAGACCTTTTTTGAACAGCTGCAGTTACGGCAAGCCGAGTTCGAATCCTCTCAGTGTCACGCGGAGTCATTGCAAGCCCAAAACACCGAGCTTCAGTTCCAACTGAAGGAACTGCAAGAACAAAATGATTTGCTCCACGATGAACTCGGCGACCTTCAGGGGGAGCGGACAGTGCGCCCGCAAGCCCCCGGTGCTTCACCAGAGGAAATTTCGCAGCTTGTGTCCTCCGTAGAAATCAAATACGAGGCCAAGCTCCTGGAACTCAGGAGAACCCTGGCGACCGTTGAGAAAGAGCGCAACGAAACTGATGCGAATTGGAGTCGCAAGCTAATGGAGAAGGCCAATGAAATGGACCAGCTCAAACACATCCTGCAATCGTCTGCGCAATCGCGTGAGCGGAATGAGAATGCTGCCGGTGCATTGAAGGCTGAGATCGAGAGGTTCAAAAGCGAAGCTCGATTTCAACAAGGTCGATTGTCTGAGCTCCAGTCTCAAATAGACGCGATGAAAGATGCCGAGGTGGGTTTGTGCGGTTTAAAACATACACTCTTTCACAACCCATCCCCCGGATCAGTCTGCTCTGCATCGGCGCATCTCAGATGCTGCAGCCCGTGCCGGAGATAGTGATAAGCAGCTTGAAGAATACAGAGTTCGAGAAGCCCAGTTGCGCACGCACAACAAGGTATGCTGCCCTTGCTTTCCCCGACGCCCTCGCTAACACCGTCACAGACTCTTCGGGATGAACTTCGGAAGGTTCAAAATTCAATCGCCGTTCTAGAAAGGCAGCGTAATCCAGGCGTTGGTTACTGGACATCTGCCACGGAGTCACGCACCTCCATATCGTCGGTCTCGGATGCTCCTTCTCTGAGCCGAGCAGCATCTCCTGGGCCTTCCTCTTCTTCACCAGCCCTGGCTAAAGGTGATGAGGAGATTAACTTTGAGTACTTACGGAATGTCATCCTCCAGTTCCTTGAACACAAGGAGATGAGAGTAAGTGCTGTGCTACATCCCGAAACTCCAGCGTCTGACTGATAATGGATCCTAGCCAAATCTTGTACGAGTCTTGTCAATAATTCTGCGTTTCACCCCGCAAGAGACCCGGCGACTTATCGCAAAAGTATAACGGACCTGATACCGATACAGTATATTCCTGGACTACTATCGCTTGCTTTCAGTCACTCTGTAAGTTTGCTTCAACCGCTACAAATGTGGTCTCATCGTAACTCCGTGTATAGTCCCACGTGCTAGTAGAGAAAGACGAGAGGGCCGCCTTGTCGCAAGGGACTTTGATATCCCCGGGATTATCACTGTTATTTACTATGTTATATACCATCGACGTCGTGTACACCCGCTTTGACCATGACCAGGCGCCATGTCAAGTCATGTACATGTAATGTGGCTCTGGGAATTTTACTAGCTATTACGATGGGCAACTTGTGGGACTCACGTGTTGACATTCTGGCTGACTCGACGTGCACGACTCGCCGTGAGCTACGAGTAGCACTGTGAAGTGGGTCAGCGCTACCCAGCAGTGGTCACGGAATTAGCTTGTGACACTCTCAATCGCGCACGTCGCTCATGTCTCTGGCGGACTTGACGCGGAATTCCTACCAGAATGGTTTCTCTGTAACTCAGGTGAAGAGATGGTGTTTCACAAGGCCTTCATTCCAGCTAATTCACCCACAAGTGGCTTGAGCTTTGCAAACTATGGGTGGAGAAAGAAAGTTCAGCGCACGGAGGCCCACTCAACGTCGGCCCCGCTATCAGTGGTGTGTTAGGCGTTTGCTATCAGCAAGCTAACCTGTCACGAAACACTCACCAAACTAAACAGTCGCAATCATCGCCCTGTGCAGCATTTATATGGCCGATCCTATACTTCGGGACTACCTAAGGCGCGCCCTCAACGATGGGGTCGTGTCAATTTCAGATTTCGTCACTGCCTTCCTCCACGCTGCACGCTCATCACAGCTGCATGACGCCTCCACTCTCGATATGCTTTGTCGCGTGGCTTTGGATGCTCACTATGCCTCTGGGATGCCAGCGCTGGGTTCTCTTCTGCATCCCGTCAGTCCTCAAACGGTCGTGTTGGCCACAGTACACGATGCACTGTTTTTCCTTCGTCAGGCGTACTCTCTGTCGTCCTCTAGCTTCCACCGTCTTACGACGTCGGCGTCAGAACTCGTTGCCCTCCTTTTATCTTGCGTAACAGACGTTTCACAGATATCAACAGCCCAAGCCATGATCTATTTCGGAGATGCCAATGACTTGCTCCATTCCGTACGATTATCTCCAAACGTTCGTCAGGCGCTGGAGACGTTTGCGCTTTCGTTGAGTCTGTTGATTGGGGATGACGCCAAGGCTGCCCGCGAGGCACAAATGATACACAGCATGCAGCTTGCTCTGGGACGGAGTGATATGCTGGGTTCTAACCTTGAAGCTGATTCTATCACTTGCGGTTTGTTGCTACAGGGACTCGTGAGTTCTGGTCCTTATTGCGCTTGTTATCGTTCTAAGAACAAGGAAGATCTCATCCCGCGCCAGCGACTATGGTGCCGGCAGTGGTCCTGAAGCTGTGGCACTGCTTATTGGGTTACTGAGATGGACGTCCTGGGCGCCAAACGTCTTCTATACACAGATCCTCTTGGCATCAATGACCTGCGTTGCTCAAAGCGCGCCAAGAGGTATCCATGATGGATCATGTTTCATTTGGAGAGCATTCGTGCTTGGTCGTGTGAGGTGTTCTGTTCTCCGTGTAAAACCACTGCTTCGAGCCTGAACCCGCAGCTCCCTCGGTTGTTGCAAATACTTGAGAAGGGGCTGGAAGGTCACGGAACACTCGAGTCAGATTGGGTGCGTGGCTTGTCGGCTTCGCAGAGTGATCTCCTCTCATATCCCCACAGCGCACCGCAATGCATGCTGCGGTGTCAGCCGTGCTGCAGCGCTCGGATCTATTATCGCAATGCGACAGTGTTCAGGCCCGGGGAAGGTCCACCGAATCTAGTCTGGAAGACAGCAATAGGTTTGGCCAGCCATCCGCACAGATGTGAGACTTGGCTCATACTTGCGTTTCAGCCCACGGTTATTCGTTCAAGAATTGATGCAACAGCTACACGTGCTTGGACTTATAGACCAGACCTTTGCAACAACCGTAGATCCCACTATCTCTCGTGATGCTGGGAGACGTCTTCACGCCGAGGCTTATGAACACAATTGTACCCTTGAGGTATTTTTTTTTATTGCACCCGGACCCTGTACGAAACGCGTCTGATGATGATTTTCAGAGCTATCTCGAGTCAAGGCTCACGATTGAATCCAGTCAGGAAGACACGCAAACGCTGTTGAACCGCATCCGTCAGGAACCTGGGAGTCATTACTTCTTCGCTGAAGTTGTTCGTAAAGTAGGTACCTGTGCGTATCGGTCCTTGCATTGCAAACAACGAACACCCGTAGCGTTTCACATCTCACTCAAAATCTGGTGACTTGGAGGTCTTGAGTCATCTTACGAAGATTCTCTATACGCATGATTTCGCTCTGGATATCTTGTCTTTGCATCTGAAGATTACAGATCTCGTGTTTGAGGCATTAGAACTTCTTTGCGAATATGATTGCGAAACTGTCGGTGCGTATCTCCCTGGTCAACACATGAGACGTTTCTGAAACGAAACAGGAGATCCTCAAACGGCTGTTAGCCATCTCGGAGACATCGTCCTATTCGTCCAAATGGTGTTAAGCAAGTTCGAGGCCAGTCCGAACAGGCATGCTTCTCGATCATACCTAAACCTATCTCTTGCAGATATCAGCGTCCTCTTTTAAGAAAGGGGCTAAAGTCTTTCGCACAGACTTCCTGCGATCGTCACGGGTATACCATCCCGATGAGCTTCCTCCCGAAATGAGGTCTGTGTTTGCCGGATGGTTCAAAGCCATCTTTGATAGTAGTAGCGAGGGGATCGATGACACCATTCTGCGGTAAATTCACCACCCACCTTCCATGCTTGTTAGTAACTGAACATTTAGATCGACAAAACCAAAAACCCTTCTACACATGTCTGCCACGCTGTTCTCTCAAGCTTGTATCGCACGACAGGAAGGCCGTGTCGATAATGATGTCCTTCACAATGGGATCTCATATTTCCTGGGACCGCTTCTCAACTGGACATTGGTGGGTGTCGTCCATGCTATGTTGTTCGAGGTTCAGCAACGGGGGTGAGTCAAGATGTGATGTTACATAGCACTACCCAGCTTATAGGTGAGTGATTGTCACAGATTAGCCGCTCCTTTCCAGCTCGAAATCCTGCAAAGTCTATTATTGGCCCCAACGTGTCCACACGTGGTGGTGCGCCTTTGCAGCCCAAACATTCTCAAAATCTTGTCGGGAAAAAGAACGCAAATAGTGGTCTCTAGTCTCCATTATGACATTGGTGCCATAAGATCAATTGCACTCCAGACATTGTCAATCAAAAAAGAAGGTAAACACCAGAGCGTTTCCCATGTGTCTTGGACTGAAGACTACCTTGGCAAAAGGAAACACCCAAACCCAGGACGAACCTTTGACTACATTCCTGGATTTCGCAAGACGGGAAATTCGTGATGCTCTTGCCTTGGCGCGACAAAACAAGGCACCCCGTGTCGACGTCGGTCGCTGCCTCACCGTCACTACACCCATAAAATTCCTCCTGCTCCTTTGGTCTGAGCTCTGCGTTGCCGCGAGCCTCGGAGAAATGGAGACGTGCCGTCGGCTCGCGACATTCGTGCTCATCACGCCACGTTCGGGCGTACCGCCCCTCCTACCACTTTTTGTATACAATGTTCTTCCTGTCTTAATCGCTGCGGTCGACCAGCAGGGAGATGACACAAATATGAACACGGAACTACTTGTGATGATTATCTCGACCTCGCTCTCAGCCGCCCTTCATTTGGAATGGGCACTGCAGACCCTATGCAACGAGCACGTGGTGTTGGGCCAAGCGAGCGCTGTGCTGGCGAGAAAGCTGGCGGCAGATTTGCATGCTCGAAGTGCAAACTCAATAACGAGCGGGACGATCCTCCAACGCCTGGGTGCATCGCCTGCTTTCGTGGCAAATTATCCAGTATTCATTTTATGATGTGTACACCCAGTGAGCGAGTCGGTACACATCGTGGCCGAAGTATGTCTAATTCATCACAGTAAAAAACTGTACATAGAAAGCCTGGACATCTCATCATACTCCGGGTTGTGGTGGGGCTGCAAGGAGTTTAGCGAGGCCAGGTAATGAAAATAATTGGAGGCTTACGACAGCAAGCATTTTCTATAGGATCACAATTCTGGTCCGCAGGACACAGAATCAAACAGGATGAATGTGTAGACATCTAATGACAAGTGTCAGACGTTGATTTCCTGAACCCGATTGTGAACGAACCTTCAGATTATTCTCGGGTATCGTTTGATGACTGCGCGGGTGATATTCGGGTTGAATAGTGCTGGAATGAATGCCGTGGTGGTGAAGAGTCTTGCGAATCTCTGCAGCCACTGGCATGAAGTCATGATCACGCGATGCCATGACATGGACTGAGGCGACTATCTTGGATTCGGAAAGCTGCCAGATATGCAACTCGTGGACGGAAAGCACGCCGTTAACATTCAGAATTGATTCGCGTACTTCATCCAGGGATATGGTTGGTGGAACACCTTGCAACAGAATGAAGGAAGCGCTGCGAACTGAGAGCGGTGTAAGACTTGGTTGGAGCACTAGCAAAGCCAGCCATACCTAATGGTAATGCAGAGGAAAAAATTATTGCGGTGATCACGAGACTGATCATTGGATCAAAGTAGAATTTGTACTGCCACGTTGTAAGCCATATGACTAGACCAGTGGCGATGACGCCAACGTTTCCCAGGGCATCTCCCAAGACATGCAACACCAGCGCCTGCATGTTCATCGAACCATGAGCGAGACGATGGACGTGTCCATGACCACCTTCCGCGGACATACCAGTAGGAGATGCCGCGGTGAGATATTCATTTGTAACGATGTCATCTCGGAGCAGAGGCGTTTGCTCAGTGGAAACATGGGGATGTGTGGTGCTGTCCTGACCAAGTATATGTTGGGACGAATGCGGTGGACGAGCGGGGGATGCAATACGGATGGCATGTGACGGGGATGTCCTTCCGCCAGAAGACGCAAT
Source organism: Paxillus rubicundulus Ve08.2h10 (assembly GCA_000827395.1). Lineage (NCBI taxonomy): Eukaryota > Fungi > Basidiomycota > Agaricomycetes > Boletales > Paxillaceae > Paxillus > Paxillus rubicundulus. The sequence goes on along the minus strand of KN825168.1, from coordinate 18,945 downwards.
GTCCTGGGCCGCTCGCACGAGCGAGGCACGCGTGGCAACCGGGTGCCCGTACAGCGATGAGTAGGACTCCGAGCGGTCGCGACTAGTGGAACGAATTATCACTTTTTGGGTTGGCGTGATGTCACCGCTGGGGCTATGACAGATGCTGGCAGGTCGAGACGATGGAGCGCTACCCTTGCAATCATGTGCGTGACCATGCTCTGTCACAACGGGGGGTTATGTCGGTGATGAGGACACAAAGAAGATCAGAAGATCATGCACCGTGAAAAAGGAATAGGCCAACGATGTTCGACGCCAGACCGAAAGATCCGACAATCACTACTAGTCGAGGGTTCGAAATTTCTATCGAATCGACAGCAGTCAAAAGACAGGATTGGAGTAGACCTGGATTATTTCACGCACCAGGGGTACTGAAGAAGCGCTCCAATGCTTCCATTGTGATAGAAAAGCAAAGTGCCAGAAGAAAAACTCCGTTGACGAGGGCGGCAAGGATCTCTGCCCTGTGCCAGCCGTAGGAGTAACGAGAGTCATTTGCGCTCTGACTGGTGAGCTGTGACGTGGAGCCCTACATGAGGAGGAAGTAAAGAATGGCACAAGAAGCAAACCTTGATAGCATAGAGTGCCACAATCAAGCTCATCACATCGCTGCCTCAAGGATGAGCCAAATATCAAATACATGCCAGTTCGACTCACTTGAGCATATGAAAACTATCAGCGACGAGTGCTAGTGAGCCGACTGCATAACCTGGAGACGGACATGGAAGATTAAAGGGTGGGTGCAGGCAAAGGGCAGGCTGATGCGTACCAACGATGAGTTCTATGAAGAAGAACACAACATCTATGACTAGTAACAGCGTTATGCGTGCTGAACGAGATAACGCCATTGTTGGTGGGGAAGAAAACGAGAAACGGTGACAAGACGGCGGTTCGAATTCGAAGTGTTAAAGAGCTGAAACTGCTTAGTCAGCGAACATCTGTTTTCTTTGTCCAAGGCAGCGAAGTTCATCCGAGTAAAAGTCGAAGATTCAGTGTAGCGTTGGTCACTTTCTCTAGCCTAGCGCACTCAGCAAATCAAAAAACAAAACATTAACGATGACTGCTCCATCGATGGCCGCAGCCCTTGCTGCATCATTACCGACGCCCTCCTCGGCCCCTCCGCCTGCTGCACCTGTGTATGAGGCCATCCCTGCATCCATGTCTACAGCAATCGATATCGAAGCCGAAATACCGCTCACATGTGTGCAGTTAGATGCTTTGGTATGTCGTTTTTGGATCCTTTCTCTTCCATTCTGGTTTCTAGCAATGGAAATTTCTTGCACTGTCTACCGCATTCTCGCTATCCGGCTTTTCATGTTTCGCTGATGGAGAACACCTCTCCGACCGGTTTGTCAGGTGGTTACCAAAATCGTACAACACGGACGTGACGCCCCCTCAGCTTCTGTCCACGGACTTCTACTCGGACTGGACCTCGAGGGCGTCCTCGAGGTGTCCAACAGTTTTCCATTACCGAGCCATGCAAATGACGACGATGAAAAGTCATCGAAATCAATTGGTGAGTACGTCGACCGCTGTCTGCAATCGACGCCTAATGAGACGAAACTCGCGGCATGCAGCACGCTACCAAGCATCGATGCTACGATCACTGAAGGAGGTGCAGGGCGACGACAACGTCGTCGGGTTTTATCAAGCCACGACGCTCGGTGCATTCTATAACCAAACATTGGTTGATACACAAGCTATACACCAGGAGAGACTGAGACATGGGGGCGTCGTCATCGTGCATGGTAACAGCATTTCCCACTTTTAGGGTGGGGTCGGCCACTCACACGGCGGTCAGACATCTCGCAAACGGCGCGCGGAAATGCGTCGTTCCGGGCGTTCAAGCTAACATCCTCATTCATGGACGCTTACAAAAGGGCTAATTTTAGTACCTCGAGGTGAGGTGCATTCAGGTTGTTTCGTCGGCCGGTGCCTGTCCGGTGAATGGTCCGCTGAGTCACTGTTTGCCGTTTACAGCTTGATCAGCCATAGATTGGTATTTTCGGCTATCCTGGAGGAAATCCCGCTGAGAATTCGGACAAATCCATTGACGAGTGCTTTCCTGAACGTCTTGGCAGCGCCGTCTTCGTCGCCGTACACGTCTACGCAGCTCAGATCAGCGGATACTCTGGCGGTTCCTCCGTCGTTTTCAGTGCTGGATCTCGGGAACTCTGGCCTTGCGCGCAACTTGGAGCAAGTGTCAGAGGCTATTGACAATTACCGGACAGAAGAAGGTAATGTGGCATACTTGTCGAGACAGATCGGACGAGAGAAGCTGCGGGCGGAGACATATGTGGCCAAGCGAAAAGAGGAGAATGCGCAACGGGTGGCGCAGGGACTAAACCCACTTCCTGAGGAAGATGTGAGCAGGTTGTTCAAGATTCCAGCCGAGCCGAGCAGGCTGGAGAGCATGCTTTTGTTGGGACAGGTGGATGCTTATGCGAAGAGTTTGGAAAGTAGCGCAGGGATATCACTGCTCAAGATGTATGGCGCAAGGGCGGGATCTGGTGTATGAGGTACGATTGTCTTGGACAAGTGGCTATGAAGTGATTCATTGCATGGATACAAAAATGATATTTGATGCAGTCAATCGTTGTTTGGATAGTAAAAATAGTGCCGTAACAAAGTAAGGGTTGTGGTAAAATGAACCGCAGTCGTTTTATTTAGATCGCAACGGAAAATGTTGAGGGGGGAGGGACGACAAAATCGCGAATGTGCCTCGAGGAGAGCACGAGAGAAAGGGCAAGTGAAGGGATGAAAGAGATGAAAGGAGTTACACAGACAAACGTGGTTGAGGAAGCGGCGTCGCTGTTAGCGTTGTGCGGTGCTTTGTGCTTAGTCAGCACAGTGGCATAAGTATTAAATAAATTAGTTTTGCCAGGGAAATCGTCGAGCTGGTTTTGTTTCTCCCCGTCCTCTCTTTTAGACTCGCAAGTTGGTTCTCATCCGCGACTGTCCTTTGACGGCCAAGCTCGACGCTTGCTCTTATAAAAGGGCCCCTGTCAATCCTTCAATCACTCCAGCCAACAACCCCCCAACGCTCTCTAATGGCTCCTCTTTCAAAGTACCTTGCTTTCTTTTCTTTGGCTCTCTCCGCCTCTGCCATGGCTTCCCCTCACATCTCCCGCAACGTTTACAACCATGCACATCGCAGTCTTGGCCATGCCAAAGCAGATGTTGACACCCCTGTCCCCGTCGTCCTCGCCCCCAAGCGTAAGCGTTCCCTCAACAAGCGGTGCCAGCCCAAGTCTGCCAACACCACCACCACCACCTCCGTCCCGCTCCCAACTACTGTCCCAGTCAACGTTGCTCCTGCACCGCCTGTTGATGCACCTTCAGTGCCACCACCGCCACCGCCACCTCCGTCGTCGCCGTCGTCTGCTAAAGCGTCCTCCACCCCCCCGCCTCCACCTCCCCCTCCCACTACCACCCCTCCACCTCCTGCTCAGACCCCCCCACCCTCGAGCGACACTAGCGAGCCAAGCTTCATGATTGGCACCCAAGGTGGTCAAGGTATGCATGTATTGCTCTCCGTCCCTCCCACCCAACACTAAACTTTCATCCCAGGCACATATTATGAGACTGGCCTTGGCGCATGTGGTATCACCAACACTGACACCCAGTACATTGCTGCCGTCTCTCACCTTCTTTTTGACGCCTACCCGTGAGTCCTGTCTTCCCTCCAGGCACCCATGGCTGAGTCTCACAATTACTTAGCGGTTACGACGGTGTGAACCCTAACGACAACCCAGTTTGCAACCAAAAAGTCACCGCCACATGTAAATTTCATTCACTATTGTCTCATCTTGTGCTCAATTTTTTTTTCACTTTCCAGACCAGGGCAAGAGCGTCCAAGTCACGATCACTGACAGGTGTACAGGCTGTGCGCTCACTGACCTCGACTTTTCTCCTGCTGCGTTTGACGGCCTGGCTGACCCGTCGCTCGGTCGCATTGCCATCTCCTGGATTTGGTCTTGAGTAATCGCTTCCCTCGCACCGACAACAGTCGTTTGCCTTGCGCTTTTGATGACAGCGATCGACTCGCCTTTCCGCGCTCACTTATTCATTATTCATATGCGACAATATCCTTAAGGTTATTCCCGCATGTTCAGTTTCGCATACGACTGTCATATTCCGGCGCTGGTCGCTCTATCTGCTAGCCAGAAAGCTTGGGGAAGTCACGCGATCCCCGCAATACCCACACGCGTTACTCGTGCTACGTTAATACACTAGTTGATGGGTGTTTTGTGATACGCTTGGTCGCCTGCTTGCTTTGGTCAAGAAGTGCTGTAATTTACCCGATAGATGCATTGTTGTTTGTTCTCACCCAATGGAATCACATTCTGCTACTGCCTTTGCAGCCTGAGTCCGTTGTATTTTGGGGCTGAACATCGAAGAAGAGAGCGTCTTCGTCGGTGCTAGTGTTGATAGGCTGGGTCCATCCGGAACCTTGAGATTTTATTTCCGCAGTCTCTGGAGCACCGCGATCCTTGAACCTGCCCAATCAAGGTCAATGATTCCAGTTAGTAATCATATTGGCATTCTCAATCCTACTAGTACGGTTTGATAAAATCAGTACATAGTTTGGTATTTACGACCCCATAAAACTGATCTGAAGCTCCCTGTCCGCGGTGAAATCACGACTCGGTAACGTATATTCTGCTCCACCAGTGCTGGTTTTTGACGCGCTCAATTGATGGTCATGGTAATTTCCCTACTGTTACGACTGACTTTACGTCCTCAGTGCAGTGAGCAGTACTACCAATGATACCATATGGTCCTTCGCGGTGGAGTATAAGGCAGAGACAAAGATGCCGCGAGTTTTTTTTTTGGGCAGCCCTGTTTCATCTCCGGCGAGGAATTGGCAACCAAAGGGAAAAGCATACGCTATTCCTTCGAGATACAGCAGTACGACGGAAATGATTGTTTGCATCCAAAAATTTAAAAGGTGTTGGCAGTCGTGGCGACGAAATTCTGTCCCGTTGATCCGCGGCAGAATTTCACATCGCCCATCCACTCGCTGATCCCGGTCAAAATGGGGTGCACATCACAACGTGGTCGCCGAAGCTCTTGTTCCGCCCACGGACAACTGACAATCACACACACGATGGTCACCCCGTCCCTTTGATTCAGCTCCCAGCGTGTCCAACCAAACCACATGACCCAAGCCTCCGTACCCCAAAATCACATCAACCGCATGGCCGCGGTCACCTGTGCCCAATATCCTTCTTCCGTCGTCCCTTTCACCGCTGTAGACACCGCCTTGCACAGGGCCTCATCCCCCACCCCTGATCTTCCCTGATCCATGAGAATTGACGCACAGAGATCTAGTGTAAACCGTCGGAACACCGAGGACGGAATTTTGGTGAACGGACCGAGAACTTGTCCCCGTATAGGGTGTGTGATCAAAAAAAAGGGCACGAGGCGAGAGCTTAGGGATGAGATTTGCTGCAGGTCAGGGACATGGTCAATCCTTGTTTAGATAACGGCTCTTGTCAGGGAAAGACAAACCTCGCACTGGATGACGCACGATCCACGATGGAGGAGACGCAAGAGCACACAGATGATAATCTACAAGATAAGATGGCTCGGCGGCGTAAAAGTACACAAACATGTTACTGGGCGCACCTGTGACGTGGCAAAATTCCCTGTCCCTAATTCCCAGAGAGCTTGAGGGAGGTGTAAAACCCACTCCCGAAACTTGCGATCTTCGCCTGCATGGCGAGGGTTGAAGTGGCCAGTATAACCACGTTCTTTTTCGAGCTACCTGGGAATCAGCAATCGCTGGCTTCCAGGCAGAATACTAAGCATACAAGTAAAAGTCGAGCGACAAACTCGATCGTAAGACGTTTGACGCCGGAGTTCGCTGTGGTCCTCAAAGCGTGATCAAGTGTCGCTGACAACACTAACGAAGATTCATTCCCTAACTGCCCTCCCAGTCCGGTCACTTGATTCAACAGCGCCCAGATGGTCGGCAGAAGCGCAGTATACACTGTGGGGGAGACAGGCCTCGGCAATTGCGAGCCCGATTCACCTTCTCCTCTAAGAAGTCGGATGACATAGGAGCTAACAAGTTTAGCCTGCACATCCAGCTTTGCGTCGCCCCGAAGAGAAGCGGCCTTGGAGCGTGGTGGTCGCAAACGAGAGTTTCCGCATTGTACATACCCAGTGTCTGACCGAGACGAGACGAGCACTAGTAGCGATGTCAGTTCGCAGTAGATCACGTTGAGATCTTGGAAGGCTTGTTCCATCTGAAATGCCGTTGAGTCAATCTGGGAGGCATGATTCTCCTAGAACTTGCCTTTACTTCTCCGTGCGCAGGTTTAAATGGGAAATATCCAGTCAGGTAGCCCAATAGTGTCTTCAGCTCTTCACAAGATTGACGAATATCGCCCTGATTCGCCAGAGCTCAGTGAGTAATCAAGGTTCGCTTCAAGAACCACATACATGTTTCGTGTTCTGAAGAATTGCGCTGTAGAGGGTCCGAGTGATCTGGAGTGCCGCGGTCAACATTTGAAGGTCCGTTTCGGGTGGGTTTGTGCTTAGTGAGAAGACGATAGGAGCACAATCGAGAGAAGTCGCAGTCAGAGTTGCGTAGAGTGTTCGAGTCAGACGCTATAAAGTTCGTGTATACCTGACGGATCATCGATAGAACGGATCCATACCATGACGAAGGGAATGTCACCCAATGCACGGGATGAATCGTCTTGTTCGAAGAAATTTTTCGATAGATCGTTCAGGGTCCACGCTGCATCTGGCGGACCCGACATAGTTTTGGAATCATACACAAAGTCTTCATCGAAAGACTCGAGTTCCGGTTGCACGTTCCAGACAACCTGCTTGCCACTGTTCACGTCTTGTGGGACTTGAAAAACCGTCACATTTTCTTCGTATAACCGCCTGCATGTGAAAGATGGTCGCAAAAACCAAGTTGGTAGCGATATCGCAGGCAGACAGACATCCGGGCCTGATAATCCAGATGTGAGAGATTGTGGATCGACCGCAAGACCCAGGAAAGAAGATAGGGAGCGCAGGACCACTAGTTTCGACTAACAACCCGTGAGATTGGGCGAAACATAATGTCTAACAGATGGAACTACCTGGGGTGAAAGAACTACAGAAGCAGTAGAGGTGGCCTGTGCTGTTCCTGGGTAGGGCACAGCGTTGATCAGATGACTGCAGCCACTGGCATTCCAAGGCAAACAGACCTTCAGCCCCACCCATCTTGGTTCCTGCGTTAAGGATTCCAAGATAACCCTCTAATGCACGTTTTCCGTGTCCAGGATGGGATTCGTCCCAACCATCGACCACGGTCTCTGGCACAATACCAAGGAATATATCCAGAAACCGTACTGCATCTATTCGGATTTCTGGGAATATATGCGTTTGTGCAGAAGTGGTAAAAAGGAGTAGAAGTGGTATATGTGGAACTATAGCATCCTAACGGGCGAACGTTAACACTCTGAATCGGTGCTAGGGAGGCAATGCTTACTCTGCGTACACGCGGTAGAAGCCACCAGAAGAAGGAGAGTAACGCTTTGCGAACGCTAGGATCCTGATCAAGTTACAGCGAATGTAGATTTGGGCTGATAAAGACATACCTCATCGGCAATGAGACGTACACAGGCACCAACCAGAGGAGTAATGGAGCTTTCCAGCAGTTCAGGGTGATTCTCGAACAGCTCTCTGGCACTGAAAATCGCATCTGCAATGCAGGTCTATCGTTGCGCGCAAGTGTTGTTGAAATCTCGTTACCTTTACGAGTTCCTGCACTGTAGTGTTTCAGGAGGGAAAGTATGTCGTTGAAGGTCTGTCTTCGCCTAGTCGTGGGCACTGTATGGTCTTTTTCGACAGTAATGCTCTGAGTCGGAAGGGCGATACCTTGGGACTTTCAATGGACGAAAGAAAGCAATGAAGATGATACGCACTCCTTGCCTTGAACGAAGTGTCTACCACATTAGTTGGGAGCTTCTTACCCTTGCCAAGTTTTAACTTGGCTTTCTGACATAAAGGGTTGTCAACAATTCGGAGAGTAGAAGACGGTGCATGTTGGGTGAAAGTCCTCACCGAGAAGTCTGCGACCTTGTCTTTTTTTTTCTTGGAGCTCTTTGGCATAGGGTGCGCAGGTTGCTAAATGACAGTGACGAAACAATTATTTAAACAAATTACATACATCGGACCAGAAAATTCGGCCATTAATATTTGTCGTCGTCTGTCCAATCTGTGTCTAAGCTGGATAGACGTGTTGGGCCAACAAGGCAAAATCTTTGAGTAAAATGTTATAGGTACATCAAAAGTTCTACGTAGGAGCGTAGACGAGTCATTGCATGTTCACTATAGCATATACAGAGCAAGGGTAAGATATATCACAAGTGGACAAGTCCGTGGGCGGTATAGCGCAATTCGTGATATCACCAGAACTCGAAGAAAGGGCGCTTCATGAAGTCGACCTTTAGATCCAAACAGAGCATATCGTCTTCATCCTTTGTGTATCCCCTGACACTGACACTGAACTTGGCTAGATAGCGGTTGAGCGAGGGCCTAATCCGAACGTGGAGGACAAACCTTGGGGGATCTCCTTTGGCAGAGAGACGGTCTGTACTACGGTATAGTCCCCCTTTTCAACTGGACACTGCACGCTTGCGTTGGCGGAACGACTAAGGATAGTGAGTATCGGTGTCAAACCTGTGTGGAGAGCAAAAACTTACGCCTCCTCGCAAACATCAAATCGTTTTGTCAACAGTTTGATGAGGCCGAGCTTAACAACGACATCCGCATAAGCTCCGTCCTGATGGCGGGTGTCAGCCCAGGTTAGACAAGACATGTACCGACGCGAACCTCAATGGTCTCGACCGCTGTGCCAACAACAGTGATAGTAAGATCTTGGCCGGGTTTAGGTGGATCGGGGAACAGAGATATCGACTTGAGTTGAACAGGGTCGCTGGGAAGCCCTGTCTCCTCGTCAGTTTTTTGTGCCTAAACGCTCTCAATAGCAATGCTCGCACCACAATCAGTGTAAGACCAGCCCTCTGTAGTGTGAACAGGGGTCTCGACCAACACTTGCTCCTCGACGTTGGTATTGGCAAATGCTGCACCCGCGAGGACAGCAAGCAAGGAGAAAGAGAAAAAGCGAACCATGGTTGAAATCAAAAGGCAAGGACCGAGGAAGATGGATAAGAAGGTGTGTTTATAAGGGCGCGAGAGTATATTTCCCAATGCGTCCGTGGTTGGTAGTGCGACCAAGAGCATACTGCTCTCACTTGTTCTACGGTGACACTGCGAGTAGCTACCATACACCACTTCCCTCTCTTTCCATCTGAGACCATTTGATCAGGACATCCATCGAACAGTGTCAGGAAGCCGCTTTATCTTGTCTTCTTCGTCAATCCGTACAACCTCTGTTGCCCAGCTATGAAGCCACGAGAGTACTGCTGCTGCGCAATCCCTCTCACTAACGCGGGTATATATACTACGCTCACCGAGCAATTTGTTCTCGCTATCATCGTAGGGACACTTTCGGTGGCCACCCCGTCTAGTAAGCTCATATGCTCACATGCAACTCACCTTTTAGTAACTGTTTGTGCTGTAGTTGTCGGGGCGGCAACTCCATCATTTGCTCCTTGGCTCCTTGCGCTTTTCTGCTATGTGGCGGCTGCAATTCAAATATTGGGCTTCCTTGGTGTTGCACAAGTGAGTACCACATGGTGGTCTACTATATCTTGGCTGGTCTGACCAGAGCTATAGGAAAAAGAAATTATGTACCGCAGATATGTCACCCTCCACACCGGTTCGACCATCGCTGTCTTTGCGATTGCTGCAGTGTGGACTATCGTTTCTGCCGCTCGCCACCCAACTGCGCAATCGAACTGCGAGAGCACATTCTTTCCCATTACTGACTCGAACGTCAGCACCTCATCAGAGGGTCAGACTTTATGTGACATATTCTCATGGGTCGATGTCGGTCTGATGGGCGGTGCTTGGGTCTTCTTCGCTGTAGTTCAAGTGAGCGGAGGGTCATTATCAATGCAACTTCCCACACTTACCATTCCTGAAGACCTACTTGCTTATTGTCGTGTCATCGTATGGGGCCGCCCAAAGAGAGGACCACGAGAAGTACGACGCACTGAACGATTCAACGAAACCGCTTACAGATGAGATCCCCATGACTGACCGTGGTGACCCTTGGGATTCCAGAGCATCTCACGAGTTCGATTATGGTCGGGCTTATGGGCACTCGAGGAAAGAAAGCACAGCATCTACAGTCACTGGTGCACCAATACAGACAGAAACCTACCCTAATGGCGGATACGGCGGCTATTCAACAGCCTCTCATCATTCGCCGCACCAACAGCTTGCGAGAGAACCGTCAACGAGGAAAGCGCTCTCCCCCTCTTCTGATGGGTACTTCCAACCCACGTCCAATGCGACTGATGATTATATGAGCCAGAGTGGTCCCGTTGGACACCCTGCTCTGGTCCAACACCATCACGGTGGGTGCTGATCCAGTCTCTTCCACCGTGTTTGCCCTGATGCAATATTAAACTCAAGCTTAACGAGCCGCTGGTGATTAATGGTCAATTCATAGCTACCCACCGATCCTCCAGCTAAGAACTCGTCAAGTCATAAGGCGCCGAAGTTCTACAATACAGCAGTTGTTTTACTCGCGATGTTTCATGGAGTTTTCTCGCCCTCATGTTAGTTCCCGGACTTGGTTTTGTATCCATATCCTTAGCTACCTCAGTCGCTGTACGTTGCTACACCCTATAATACTCCCAAGGATGGACACGATATTGAAATTTTGATCCAATTCATGGTACTGGGATGACTGCCGTTTAGTCCCCTTTAAGATAAGATGCTGCACGTCGTTTATACGTTTCCGTCTCAATTCTCTTCGTAGCCCGTCTGCCATCAGGGGGTGACACGAAGGCAGGAACAGCATGTCACGCGTGTATTATTTGCAGTCCGAAGCTACGGAGAGAAGGTCCCAGTGGAAGGACAAAATGAATCGAGTTAGGAGCGTTGGGAAAGATCTGGAAGCGTCCCTTAACCACGAGATGACAGTGCTAGTGCCTCTTGATAAGCAGTCGCAGGAGAGCTGCACGAACGGGGCGACTCGGGTCGAGGGGGTAGGTAGAGGTCGCAGGAGCCTAGGTCTGCTTTCCCTCCACCAATCGTAGAACCTCGCCCGTTCAAAGTCGATGTGGTAGCTCAGGCCTAGTCAATCTTTTGGAGGTGAGTGCAGATGACTTGATCTTCGCGCACCTGTCAATGCCAAGGGGTAGCAGTAATACTCTTAACCTCTCTATTGGCGAAGGTAGCTTCGTCGGCTCAGCTTGGCCGCATCGATAATACAATACGAGGTAGAGTACAAACGTATATCACAGAGCAAGACCATCACTGGCAACACTGACCCATCGCACCCGGAGGACATGGGATCGAGGAAGCCATATGGTGAGAACAGCGTTCCATTCAAACTCAGTCCGTACGGATGAATGATAATCGTATCGTTTGCCTGCGAGCGCGGAAGATCCCTATTTACGAGCGCATGAAATCGTTGTCTTGACCGCTGCCCTGCGAGGACATGGCATCTCGTGGAAGAAGAATGTTCTGAAAGCGTTGACCTTCAGTGCATAGGCCCTGAGTGCTGAGTGCCGAGCCTTCAAGTTGAAAGCCAAGTTGGAGTTTGGCTTAAACCTGGACTTGGCAAATAGACTGAACCTATGAAAGAGGGGTCACGGAGACAGCGTGAACTAGAATTCGAGGCATGTTTGTTTCGCGGGTTTTGTACATGTGGAAAACGAGGAGGTATATTTTTGTGGTGAACAAATTCGGTTTCAAGTTGAAGACAACGATGAAATGGGTTGAACGGCTGTTCCCGCGGCTCTGCAACACCCGAAATCGATGCTTTGGCACGACTTTACCTCGCCAACTCAACGTGGATCTGTCTCATGTGTGCCTTCTGCCAGCTTGGGGTGTTCCAAGGCCATTCGCGAGCCCAGGACGCCGCTTTAGTTGCGCAGTTCTGCCGCTAACTACAAAACAATAGGGTGAGACAACGTGGCATGTGCAGTGCTATTTGCATCTTCAGTTGGCTGGTTACCTGGCCGCAAAGATGCCCTCGAGATACATAAATTCAAAAGTAGGATCCCTTCCTTATCGACTTTTGTTCGCACTGACATCAAGAACGGACAATCGCATCTGACACCCATAGCCCGTGCCGTAAGGCGAACTTGAACAAAAGCAGTATTCGGGGCAGGCTTCCTCAAGTACTTCTGCAACACTCGAATAGTTTCCTTGTCACCTGCAGGACTGTCTTCTTCACATCCATTTTATCGATCCTCTGAACTCCTCCAATCCCTCTCCCCAAACCATACTTATCAAGTTTAGCGTCTGCGACCCTCTGTTCGCAAACCCACCCCGATGCCTGCACTTACACAATCACCATACGAAGTTCTTTTGGACTTTACAAATGACACACACGACTGCGCAACCATACAGCTGTTACGAGACTATGGGAGAAACCCCAGCGCAATTGTGTTGCTACAGCCCGGAGACAGCGTCACTCTCGTACTCGATGCGGGGTCAGTGTACAAGTATGCTCTGAAATCGCGGTCCAAGGTCGCCAACGTGAGGTGAGCGCGCTCCACGTGTCTCCTCATCGTCCCAAATCTTGACGCATGGTGCAACGGCGCAGTGCCCGAAGTTGGAGAGACATACGATGCGAGATGTCACAACTGTTTTCTACGGGATCGCCGTCACGGACGTCGCAGCGTGCATCGCCGGTCCCGCTATGCAATGGTGTCACTGTTGACCACGTATGGCGGGACTATCGCTTCAATGTCTGGAATGATTCGGCTAGTGTTCTCAGGATCGTATATCCTCCTTCGTCGCTAATTTCATCCCTTTTTCTAGTGAGGCTCGTGGGTCTGCAGGACGCAGCTATACCCTGTCAAGGCAGGAGCCTTCATACTATACCATTGTCACCCACCAAACGCAGGACATTCTGCTGGCAGATGATTACTCATTTCGACGTAATATGTAACGTAAATTTATTTCTTATTGTCTTACCCTCTCATCTGCATTTGGTGTCAACACTTGGCAGGTGAGGGTGAAAGACCTGGAATGGATCACTCGTGTCTTGTTATGTATGTCAGTCGGCATGAAAGTAGGTTCCACACAACGTCATGCATGTGCTCTCGACAGCAGGAGTCACGTGGAACTATTAATCATGCACATACACTCATCGCACAATGCAAAATAATTCCCCCCTCTCCCATCTTTACTCATCATTCAACCAGTACAATGCAAGCAGTAACGAATATCACGCAGGCCGTGAGTGTGAAATTTCTAAACAGTTTCAAGCGACTGGGCGAGTTTCCAACCGTTGTCAAGCCGCAATCTAAGCATCGCGAGGACGGATCTATCATGAAAGCCCTTGAGTAGCTTGGTATGGAAGATGTACGAATGGGTGATGCTCCTGTTCCGGACATAACGAAGCCAGACCACTTCATCGTCAAGGTCACTGGCACAACAACCTGCGGGTCTGACCTTTTGTACCATGGAGAGATTCTACCTCTCCAAAAAGGCGATATTCTCGGGCACGAGGTTCGCCCCTAATCATTCCAGTTGCTATTTACTCACATTACCTCAGTTTATGGGCAAGGTAGACCATCTCGGTCCCAACGTAGAATCTGAAGATCGGCCAGCGTGTCGTGGCCTCTGTCCAGATTGCATGCGGAGGAAAACGCTGGTTTGAAAACAAAAGCTCTCGTCGTTCTGTGACATCAATTGTTCTCTGTGATTGGTTTATTATACTTCCAGTATACTTGACGACTGACCACCCCCAGGTTTCAAAACTATTTATATGGCACGTGTGACGCGGGCTTTTTCGGGTAATCTCATTTCATAGGCGGTGGTCAGGCGGAATACATAGGAGGGCCGCTTGGGGAAGTAACCTGCTTCCCGTATCTGATGAGAACGTTCTATGTCTATCTGACGTCCTACTCACTAGTTATCATTGAACACTGGCGTAGAGGAAGGAGACACTGGGAGTTTGGGTAAGTTGAATTGTTTTGCAGTTTGATATCTAGCTCACGGACTCACTAGGGAGTTGGCCCAGCTGGCCAGTGTGTTGTGCGCTGAGCTAAGATCAAACGAATTTTTCGTGTAATTTGCATCGACAAGATTCCTGAGCGTCTTGCTATTGCCGACACGGCAGGGCTTGAGGTCATTGACTCCAGTAAAAAGATAGATGACACGATCACGAGCTTGTATAAAGGTGGTTGGACGTAGCTCTCGATTGCGATATGCTGCAGTCAAATCAACACTTCGTTTGAATCTTATGTTTTCTACCTACATTCCACGGGCCAGAGACGGTGGATGATTGTCTCGGTGAGCAAAATGGGTCGACGTGGACTGATTGCCGTCCATGCTGGCTTCACCAACGGGTTCAACACCGGTGCGTTGATTGAGAAAGGAGTGAGATTGATTGAAAACGGACAGGCACCAGTGCACATGTACTGGAAAGAGATCCTTGATGATTACATCCAAACTGGCAAGTTCGATCCTGGATTGTGAGTGGACTTCTTGTAGTTGGATCGTAGCTCACCCGGGTTTGAGTATGGTCTCTCGTCTGCTAATCGATGACATGGCAAAATTATATACCGCGTTCAACAAGTGCGTCCAGCTTGCGAAGGTGCGCCTAAGACAACAAGAGTGGGCGAATAGAAAGTTTAGGGAGACCAAAAAAACGGTGTGGAAGGGCTGCGGTTCCCACATCGAAAACTTCAAAGTCACATTCAGACAAAGTAACATCAGATTGAATAGTAATCCACAGATTCAGTGTACAGGCACTGTCGAAGCTCATTGAAGCTGCAAGTTCTGCACAGAGTAACGCAAGGGTAGGGGTGGTGCGCGGTTCGCAGAGCCTGACCGACTTTTGGGCGACCAGCGTGTCCGTACGAGTGCACCCTGTGCAAGTTGTACAGCTGATCTGACTTCCCCTGGGACCGCGGTGCCTGCACGCGAAGACGCCTTGGGGAATTCTGCGGCATAGCTGGTGTTTGCACTCTTCGCTCTCGAGTTCTCGGCCATCTGTGCCCTGCTCTGTTGGATTGGTTTCGCAAGAAGTGATTCCTAAGAGACTTTAACCATTGCCATTGCTACGTGTCCATGGTGGGTGGTACTCACAATATACGACGTTGCTTTATTGCTGATCTCAGTAATAGTTTGGGCACCCCGGTACTTCATGACCTTCTGGAGGTTCCTCCGTGTCACCGACCGTAACTGTCCTTTATCTGTGACCCGTAACTTCAGCTCGTTGGAGACGGAGGCATGCGCATCAGTGACACCGCTGTTGAGTAAACCCCTCGGTGTGTTCCACCGCAGCTTCTCGGTCAGTAGCTCCCGTCCCACAGCCCTCGCAGTCATATCAAGCTTGAAGTCGTTTGGGTTGTCAACTAGTTCCAGGAGGGCCATAGGCGCGTTGTCGCCCACGCGATTATCTATTTGGATTACGCGTGTGTAACCGCCTGGGCGCTCCTTGTAGCGCTCCGCAAAAGTCGTGAAAAGCCTTGGAAGAACGGTAGGTTTGAGCAAGAAACCTTGGGCGCGTCTGTAGGCGGATTCATTTCCCTTTTTGCCCAAAGTGATGATCTACGCTTGAAGTTAGACAGAGGTATAGCGTCAGTGGCGATTCCTTGCCTTCTCCGCTAGTCTCGCGGTATCCTTTGCCTTCGGTAATGTGGTCCGAATTTGCTCGTGTTCAAACAGCGAGGTAACGAGGTTTCTAGAATGTACATGAGTAGGGGGCCCAAGGAGACATTTAGATTGCGAACCGAAGCATCAGATTGCGGTGCGAGGATGTCCTCGAGAATTTTCGAAACGCAACACCATGTTTCATTGTCGAAAGCTTTCTGTTCCTGCAGGATTGGATGGCTCAGGCTCTTCTCGTGCGCTGAGCGGGACTTGAATACGGAGATTTTATTTTTAAATTGAAACCCTAATCCTAATGAAAGAGTCGTTATTCTAAACGATCGGAATGATTTTCTTTAGCAATTTACACTGAGGGCATAGAAATTCCGATGTTACCCAAGAAATCATTTTGAAAACACTACTGAATCAGATACTTTGTTTTCATCGTGTTCTCGCAAAAATTGTTTAATATTTTATAGGCCCAGCCAACCAATCAGGGGCCTGGATTCACCATGTTCTAGAGGTATTGTGGAACATTGTTGAAACATGATATCTGTTCAATCTATGTACTAAAAATGTTCTTTCACAAAACATCAGAATTTGTCCCCAGTTGTCAGAAAAAGTTTTCCATAATACCAAGTCATTGACAATCATTGTAATGGGCCACTGGCTGGGGTGCCCTTGATTGATGTACAATAAAAAGTTAATGACCATTACAATAGACTTTTAATGTCATGAAAATTATGTTTTGCCAAGTTTTTTGCAGGTTTTTAGTGGCCCAGGACCATTGAAAGCTTCTTATAATGGTCATTACAATGCAAATTTAAGTTTATAATGAAACCTGATTATCATGGGCCATAAACTTTTTGGGACATTATTTGTGTTAGTAGATTGTGAACAATGTTTGAGAGAGATTGCTGATTTCCACCACACTCATGTAGCTACATACTAGTGACACATCATATTACAGGCAGTCCAATCCTGAGATTTCTAGAGTATTATAAGGATTGGATTATCAGGAAAAGGGTCATGGGTTCCAGACAATCTCTAAGGGGGGTCAGGGAGGGGCAAGGTGATAAAGTACAGTGAACTCTGGAATCAGAACACAAACTCTGAAATCTTGGAAACCTGGAGGTCATGACTCTGCTTGGAATCTGTCCAGGACTGCTCAGAATCACAGAACTTGCTTGGGGTCCATCCAGAACTTGCATGGATTGTTACCCTATCCTATCATCCTTTCTTTACCATTACTCCTGAGCCTCTAGGGGCATTTCCATTATCATCTTACATCACTTAACTTCATTTCCATAACCATTTATGTTCCTGTTCCTAGTTCCCTCTCATTGTTAGCAGGTGCTTCTCCACCCATTCTGCACAACATATATACTTACTTTTACTTCAGATTCCTTGGTCATTCTTTGCCCTCCTTAGGCAGTGGATGAGTTTACTTGATACCTATTTACTACTCCTAGCTAAACCCTAGTAGTCTGGGCGATCACTGCCCTTTTGTAGCTTTTGTCACAAGGGACTTCAGTTTCAACTTATGTGCTGTGCCCTTGTGTGAGTCCTGTCCCTAAATTTTGGATGGGGGTCAGAGGATAGTCCTAAGCTTAGCTCAAGAATAAGAGGAAGGGTCAGAGGGATATCAGAGATGTCAGAGGATTCAAAAGAGTGATTGAGAAGGATTTAGTTGAGAATTTAGTTGAGATTTGAACTGAGGAAAGACAGAGGGAAATACATAGGGTCCATATACAAAAAGTCCTAATATATACACAGTGGCTCAAATAACTGTCCCAATGTTTGCATGTTTTTCACTAAAGTCAATAACCCTGTATAACCCCTAACCCTAACATATAAGTGTATGAAATAAAGCATGCACCTGTGGCTTTCTATTGGTACAAGGGCAAAAGGACTTGGTTAGGATCTGATGAAATGGCAGCCATGTCAAAATGACAACTCATTGGGACAGTTGTTTGACTTTGTACAAGATTGGGTATCTAGTATTTGGTATGACCTCCCTTGGCCTTGATAAGTGCTTGAATCCTTCTAGGCATACTTTCTATCCATTTCTGACACTCCTCCACAGAAATCTTCTCCCACTCTACCACTGCCCTATCCCACAATTGATGAACCCCTCTGGGAGCATCTTCATAACCTGAAAGACATCTTTTGAGATGACCCCAAGTGTGTTCAATGGGGTTAAGGTCTGGAGATTGAGCAGGCCAATCCAGAAGCTTGATATCTTGCTCCTCAAACCAGATCTGGGCTCTTCTGGAGGTATGCTTGGGATCATTATCCTGCTGGAAGATGACATTATCTGCAGGAATTCCAGAATCCTGCATGCTCTGCAGCAACCATCCTTCCCTCAACCTCACTCAAAACCCCCACACCATTCCATCCTATACAGCTCCATACCATCAGTGATCCTCCTCCAAACTTGACTGTAACTTTGACCTCTGGAAGTTAACCCCTCTCCCTTCTTTTTCCACACATACTCCTGTCCATCTGACCCAATCCTATTGATTTTGGTCTCATCTGACCAAATAACCCTCTTCCAGTCCTCTACAGTCCAATGCTGGTACTTTAAAGCAAAGGCCAACCTCCTTTTTCTATGAGTAATAGTGAAAAGAGGTTTTTTCTTCTTTACCACAGCCTTTAAAGAGGCCTCCTTGAGGGTATTTCTCACTATCTGTGGACAGACAGGGATGCTGATGATGGTATTGATGAAATGAGTTGCCTGAACTGCATTGGTGGCCTTCCTAGTAAGGATTTTCTGAAGGACCCTAGCCACAGTAGACTTTCCTATACCAGTTTGGGATGTAATTTCTTGGCAGGAAAGATCAAGAGAAGCAAGAGAGATGATGTTTCTTTGAGCAGCAGAGAGGTGTTTCATAGTGGGAATGAGGGAATTCATTTGTGATGGCAGGGTTTATATCTGGTGTAACATCATTAATTACATAATAGTGTCATAATATAATTTTTACCCAAGGTGTGTAACCATCTTACAGCATTCCAGGATTGCCTCTGCAGGAGAGACTCAGCTCTCCTCTCCCCAAGAATCCTGTGTTCAGAATTCCCTCGCTGCCATTGAGCATTACTGAAAAGGAGAGTTTACTAAAGCTGATTGTGTCCTCCAAATCCTTTGCTTCTGACAAAAACTATAATAGGGCAGTGATTGCCCAGACTCAGCCGCTGCCAAAGAGGGGCAAAGAA
>KN825167.1:0-28346 GCA_000827395.1 Paxillus rubicundulus Ve08.2h10 | reverse complement strand
CCCTCTTTGGCAGCGGCTGAGGTGAGTTTACTTTATACCTATTTACTACTCCTAGCTAATCCCTAGTAGTCTGGGCAATCACTGCCCTATTATAGTTTTGTCAGGAACAAGGTACAGAAATCAGGGGTAAGAGAGATGAGCAGAAAAGCAGACTTGGAAAAGCAGATAAGTGGAAAGGCAGACTTGCATATAGGCAGAGTTGGCTCTGGAGGAGCAGAGTTGACTGGTGTGACACAGTATATGACACTCAGTCACCGTGAGAAACTCTTATGCCATCATCATGTGATTTGCCGCAGCGACACAGATAGGCGACTCAGTTCCATTCTGTATTAGTAAGCAATGCCTAGACTACAAGTTTCTGTAATTGGCGAGATTTCCCAGCGAGTGCCGTCATATACCAAAACGGCTGTAAGAGCCTGAGAGTGGTGGGTGCCACTTGGACATGTCTAACGAGTGTTAAGACTATCATCTACCACCTAATGACCCTATATCTTTTATTCGTAATTATCAGTGATCGCTCAGTTTTCGTTCGTCAAATTTTTCGTTGGTGGCGCATTCAAGACTCGTCACGCGTCATGTGACGTTGGTGGAGCTCCGTACCTTCTAATCACCGAGCGAAGTTCGAAGAGCTCGGGACCTTTCCTGACCAAGAGCCGACCTACGGGAGATTGATCAAAACAGCTCCTTGTCGTCTGGTCGACATGTGACACAGTGTATGTACATTATTGATGAGTCGACATCTTTCGCGGATTCTCCAAGTTTGGCAGCATAATGTTACCGACATGCTTTTGCTTGCCGGTGGGTCACGAATCACGCAAATATACATACCTCGCCTAGCACCCTAGAATGCAGACAGGGTAACGTTGTTGTTGTCCTGCACTTTCCAATCCTCCCATTGGCCGAGCGAGTCTAAGCGACTCCAAAAAGAGCCACGTACCTGGACTAAGAACTCCGGAGTTACTCTAGGAGTTTTTTCGTGTTGTCGATGTACCACATCAGCGAGTAGTTAGTTGGAGCGGAATCACACAAGTAGTCGATGCACACCATCCTCTGAGAGAAAAGTTGAGTTTTGATTGGAAGCGTGTTAATAGATGTAGTATGTACCTAGGGGGCCTTGCGAGGCGTGAGATGCGAGATCATGCCAACAACCAATAGGCACGCTGGCGGCTCCCGCGGAGTTGGCCACGTTAGGTGTTTTGGATCCCCACAGCGTGGACCCAAGGTAAGGGTGAGGAAGACGAGAACTCACTCACAGACAAAGGATGGTGGGCTAGTCAGTCAAGCGAACGCCACTGGGGGTGTGTAGTCTCTAACCCAGCTCTGCTGCCGCTGAGGTGTGAGTATAGGGTGTGGTCATCGGAACATTAGAAGCAGCAGAAGGAAGCAGCTGCAGGGAATGCAGGAATGTGGATTCTTCATATTTGTTTGCACGTGTGCACCAGCCCCAGTAGGGATTCAACAAGAGTTTGAAGGCGGCCGAGAACATACATAACCTGCAATATGCTCTGATGAGAGGAGCTCTTCTGAAGATCTGAGTTCGTTGCTCCTTACTCACCGTGGTTCCGGGTTCCTCGTGTGCTTGATATCGTTTTTTTATCGTATCTCCACCACTACATTGCACGATACTCGTGAATTATGTGGGCGACAGTGACGGCAGAAAGTGACGCAATGACCTAGCCTGAGACGGTGTCTTGATTCGCGGGTTGAGCACGACGTGTGGCAGAGAAGTTGACACCAGACGCAAGGAGAGGAGCATAATACAACCTAAAGGGAGGTGGACTTGCCCGGGGCGTGGATGTGAGTGACGGAATGCGCATGGAGCAACTTGAAGGCGGCCCGTTCGCTACGGGGATGCGGAGCATGTCTGGTCAGTGAGCGAGTGACTGTGAAACGCGCTCGGCGACCAAAGTATATACCAGGAACTGTTGGACCCACGCAGTGTCGAAGGCAGTGGAGGTGACTAGCACTTACTACCAGCTTGCACATCCACAACTCTCACAGAGGGATAGAACTACGTCAGCGAGGGCAAGTTTTACCTGGTAAGAATCGCAGAGTCAGTGGCTTGGTGAGCGACCCAATACCCCGTGTCGTGATGTCCACCTTGAAGGTGCTTCTCGGAAGTTTCGTCCGAGGGTATCCATGAGCACGAGTTACGATGCACAACAACCCAATGCCTCTGTTGACAAGGTCCAACAAAGTAGATTGTGTGTATGTACTGCGTCCGAGGAGCTGAGTAGTACTAATAGGTTGCTTTTGGATTTTCAAGTTGTGTTTACTATTCGTGGATATGATCGTAGTCTCAAATTGTCATTTCTATTAGACCGCATGGGGCTTTCTGTCGTCGGTAACAGAGGGTTGCGATGCCAATCTTCGTGAGGCCACTGGCAGTCGGTGGCTAATACGGATGGGCGGGCCGTAGATGACTTGGAGGACTGTTCGAAGCTCGTCAGTGGCGCGCGTCAAACTTCTAGGAAACTCAGGAAACAAGGGGGTTGTAGTATGTGCCAGCGAGAGTCCTGTGGGCAAATTCTTCTGATAGGAGAGATACTACTATCTCATGAGGCTGTCACTTGTGGGAAATGCGGGAAGTCAAGGGGGTTAGACGGCGAATTGAGGAGAGGGAAGCTCAGCCTCAGTCCAGGAGATGAGAATTGACTGCAGCAAGTGGACGAATTAGACGAGGAAATCGGAAGCGACGAAATGGCGTTAGTATGACCACTTTGTGTTCTGCTTGTCTTTTCCACCTTGCCCTACCTCGTTCTTGATTCGTTGCGTGTTATCGACCCAAGGGTCTTGAACGCGTCACAGCTCTGCAGGGTCAACTTGGCCTTGTCTGGCCAACTTGAAGGCTGCCGTGATCAATATTAATATTGACTGTAACGGAGTTTTATTAAGGTGAGGTAAGCGCGGTCGAATATTGCTTTTTGGTTTTGGTGGCCACGACTAGGAGCAACTTAGGAGCGGCCCGCTCGTACTACAACTTGAACTTGGCATGACACGCATTTCCAGCCCATCTCCTTTCTCTATTCCTTCTGCTCCTCTTCGTCACTCTCTCCGATATGATGGCACCTGATTCATTCACTGACGCTTATACTTTCTCAGACACTTTCGCCAAAGACGCATATGATATTGGAACGCTCAAATCACGCTGCAATACTACGCAACTATCCTCTCTACTCACAGCTAATACAACAGCCAGTGCACAGTCAACCAGTTTCGGCTCAGTTAAATCAGAACCTTCATCCCCCCCACATCTCGACCTGTCCCCGTCACCGTTTCAAGCTTTCTCGTTCCATTACTCGCCGCCTCCGAACGCGACCGTAAATAATCCCGGATCAGTCATGCCATACACTACCGTTCCACAACACCAGCCCATCTTTCGCTTTGGTATGACTCATTCACATTCGGGTAATGCGCCCGATACCTGGATCTTCAAACCCCCTCAACTCGACGCGGGCCATCCTGCAAGTATTACCCTTGACCTGAATGCACTGTCGTTCCCCGACGAATACGATGATGCCGACGAGCTTGGAGAACTCTCAGGACTCCATCCATACAGCTCTGTCACACAGCCTGGCCAAAGCGAGAGAATCATTAGGCGCAGGAGCAGCAAAGGTAGGTTCCGTCTGGTAGACAATCTCATGGTCCAGCACTTACCCAGGCGGCGATAGCATGTGATCAATGTAGGAAGAGCAAGTGTAAGTGCGAACCGTCAGGCGACGGTGACGCTTGCAAGAGCTGCATCATGCTCGGGACACGTGAGTCAACCATTTCACTTGCTGCTTGATTTTTCGTGAACTCCCTCGTTTGCGTTCTCGTTCCCCCAATATTTGTGCCTTCATCATGCCTGCGAATCCCCTCGTGACTCATCACGTACATCCGCGCTCACGACTCTTTGTTCCACGATTGTGGTTTTACATGCTCCTCTGGGTCGCGTGAACGTAATTCCAATGGCTCATCTTGTCATCGCTTCGGTGAACGTACTTGCTTGTAACGCAAACTCGATCATTCATGGCACATAACCATTGGGTCCATGTTTTTTTTCTTTCCATGATGCGTCTGGGCCCTCCTGTCCCTCCTGTCTTTCGTGATACTTGGCACTTCCCACCCCGCCCACATTGATATGGATCATTCCGCGCATTCTATGAACATCGCATTGTACTTCTGCATTGCGTTTTCTCAAACCCTTGCTGCAGCATGCACATTCCTTGACCCCTCACGAAAGCGTGGGCCACCCAAGGGGTACATTGATGCGATCGAGGTGCGGTTGCATCAAACAGAGGCACTCCTCGGTGTTTTGCTTGCCGTTGAGGCGGAGAGAACTGAGGGAATAGAGTATGACTGTGGATCTGGCAACCGTGGTCCTCGCCTAGGAGGGCTCGAAAATGAAGGAGGCTTGAAGGGCGTCCTGGCCATCTTGAGAAAGGTAAGATAGAACTCCGTGAGGCGGAAGATCGGGCTTTTGTCACGCTTCATTTTCTGGTGGTTTGCAGCATTAATTCCTTACGATTAGGATTCGCTCGCTCGAGAAATTCTGAACCGTGTCGACTCGTCGCCATATGGCGTCAAAGGTCGCAAAGGCGGCGGTGCCAAAGTACATCTTCACAGTCATGTACAAGAAGGAGGTACAGGGCGTGGTGTTGATTTCCACTCGACGCAGTGAGTATCACTTTTTTTTGCGGGCGCGAGGACGATTATAGATCAGTACAGCAAGAAAACGAAGCTGATCAAATCTACAGTCCATCCAATGAGTGGCAAGACTGTGTCGCTTCCCTCTTTACTTTGCCCCAATCCCTACGACCGCCCTCTCGACCGCTTCGCCCTCTTGCACCTTCAGCGGCTACCTCCACTTCCAACATTATTTCAGTTAATCATTCACACTCCACACGATCACATCATTCATCTGCCCGTCGCCCTGGTTTCCCTGAAGAGGGCCACGTAAGACGGCAACGGCGGCGTGTCGAGGGAGATGGCGAGGGGGGTGACGGATATACCTCTCCCGACGCCACTTCCATTACGCTTGTGCGTAACGGTCGTTCCAGGCCCGAGTATTCACCTGCCCGTTCTAGCACAGGGCATGCATCTGGAGGTGGATCTGACTATATGGAGGGGGCCACAGACTCTGACAGCGACAGTGATCTTGTGAATGCTGTCGGTCAGCTTAGTCTGAACGAGGACGAACAAGTACGGTATCACGGGAAGGCAAGTGGTCTATACCTCTTGGATATCAATGCGAAAGCGGAGGCAAGGAATGAGGGTGGAATTTGGTGAGTGTCCACTTCTTTCCACCTTGTTTGTCCACCTTGTTAGATTACATGTCTAATAATCATGGGTTCAGGCGTTTCCCGAAAGCCCGGGTTTGGCCCTCCCTCCCGCCATCAGTTATAAATTCACCCACGTCATCGCCCATTGTCATCGACCCAACAGCTACTGGTCCAAGGCCAGTTGCTGCGAACGTCAGCACTGGTCATCTCCCGCTTACTTCTGCCGCACTTGACAGTGACTTGGCATTGATGTTGCCAGAACCAGCAGTACAAGAACATCTACTTGAGTTATATTTTACCTATGTTCACACCGCGTTTCCTATACTCCACAAGGACGCATTCTGGGAAAGATATAGGAGGTGGGTTCAATGAACAACCTATCTGCTCTGGCTTCTGACATATTCTAGTATGAGAAATCCGCCAACTGACACGCCTTCTCCCGCTTCTGACAAGGCCCAGAGTAAACCGGACACCTTGCCCCCACCCGTCCCCGGCAAAAGACGACACGTTTCCCCACTCCTGTTACTCTCCATGTTTGGAATAGCGGCTCGCTATTCGCCATCCTCTTCACCCCCTCCAACCCCACGCCCTTCATCACTGACCTCACCCCACACAGCAGAGGTACAACTAATGTGGACGGCAGGAGATAATTTCCTTATACTTGCCAAGACACTGCTCGACAACACCTATGCGTCGTCCCTTCCTTCAACTGTGCAATCCCTGCTTCTTCTGGGTTACCGGGAGCTCGGTATTGGAGCCATGGCCCAAGCATGGGCTTACATCGGGATGGCTGTACGGATGGCCCAGGACCTCGGTATGCACCGGGCTGCTGATGGGTGGGCTCGAGTGGATGTCGGGCGGTTGTTTGGCGCTAGGGAGTTGCAGGAACGCAGAAGGATCTGGTGGGGATGTGTCATCCTGGATGGGTATGTAAGCACTTATATCGGGAGGCCTTTGGCTATTTTCGAAAGCGACTACGATACGCAGTTGCCTTGTGTGGATGAGGTGATCCATTCATTCCATCTCTTTTGCGGCAGTGAGCTTAGCTAATTATGCAGCCTGACGAGAAGGAAATGTGGGCACCCCACCCTTCTTTGCCCCCGGATACTCGAGGACATGGATACCACCATGGAGCTGAAGTAATGCCCCCTGTGTCAGGCTGTGTATTGTCATGCTTCACCGCCTCCGCGACACTCTGTGAGTTCAACCCGCTGAGAACATTGTACAGTTCAACTGACAATCAATACACAGCTACAATATTGGCTAAAATCGTCCAGTCAGTCTACGCCATCCGCTCTGTGTCATCACGACATGCAGAATCTATCCATATCGAAGGTCTGTTAGATAAGTGGTATCTTGGTTTACCGGAGCATCTACGTTTCGAGCTACGCTACGATCCCATGGGTAACTTGAGTGGTACCAGCGCCAGGGTGATACCCCCTCATATATTGACGCTCCACATGCAGTACTGGTGCACGACGTTATTGTTGCACAGGCCCTTGTGGGTGTGCTCTGACATATGTTGCCATTCCGAGCACTAATCGCCCCCTTGCCGTCACTTAGTATCAGACAAATATATCTGGTGAACAAACAGTAAGTACCTTTGTCGGCATGGGTGAAGTACAGATTTGATCTGCTCATCAGCAAGTCTGAACATGCGAGTGACGCAGATGTTCGTGCGGCGAGCAAGAAAAGCTACGAGCTTTGCGTAGCTGCCGCAAATCACATTGCCTCGATTGGTCAGTTCGTTGTGTACCAGTAACAGGTTGTCGCCACATGATACTCATCAACCTTGAACAGTGTCATTCTATAGCGAAAAGTACTGTCTCCAACGCGCCCCTGTCTTTCTTTGCTTCTATGTTTTCACTGCTGGTATCATGCATGTTACGAGTCGTACGTCCGCCAGCGTCACACCTTCGACCATTGCGTTCTCAGACGGTTTACCCAGTATCCACCTATCCAAATGACCCACAAACGAGAAAGGGCTTGATCAAGTGCATGGATGCTTTGCATGATATGGAGGTAGTTTGGCCATCGGCAGCCCGTGCTCGCGAACTCCTGCGTGGATGCAGCCCGCTGAACGACAGTACATTAAACCGTGGATCATCCCAGCAGTATAACTCTCATGGTCCAGGACAAGAGAGGGTGAAGCGCGCTGCAGAGCATGCCGCCGATTCCGAAGACGCGTATGAACGCTCCCAGACGCATGCACCCCCTGCAAACGCGAGACCTGTCGCCCCAACTCAGCCATATGCTCAGGCCTGGAGTCCCACGCAGCGTAGTGGGATGTCACATGAAGGTATGCAGCGCCTGCAGCAGGCTGAGTTTTCGGCCACCACCCCGATGTCAGCTAGTTATCCGGCCTGTTATTACCCGTGGCCATCGGACGGGGGATCATATATGTCGTTCCCTGGGACGTTTTCCACATCTGTGCTCCCACAAACGTACAGTACGGGCTTGATAGACGAGAGGAAGCTGCATCATTCGTTGTCGTCTCCACACAATGGGCAGCAGCGATACTCTACTCGCGCTGGACAGGGGCACGAACCAAGTGGCGGAGGGAGGTATCCTCAGTTCTGGAATGATTATACTTCTTTCCCTCAGATGGGAATGGCGTACAACCAAGTACCCGGGCATCCTCCTCATCAGTTGCCGTCACATCCGCATCAAGATGGTCTCTACCTTGGCTAGTACGGGAATATCTATGGTTAACACCGAACTACCAATATGGCCAGGGCACAGAAGTCATCATCCTCGCCAAAAAGTGATTGTACGTCCCGATGTTGAAACAGCTGGTGGATTTTGAGCCTCGGTCTGTTGTCTTATCTTTCCTCACACCCTGCGAACAAACACCTCCCACTGCTAAATATTCAAACACCGTAGAACACTGCTATTCCACACATTACTCTCCGTGTAGTCTGATTCTCTTTTCCATTTCTCGCGCGCTGTGTATTTGCTCTCTTTTCGTCGTCACAATGATACTTCTACTCTCCCCCGGGCTCTGGTTGGACGATCTCTTCCTATTTTTCGTGTTGTTTAAATGGTCCATCTACACTACCGTCTATTATACACGTCGTAATTCGACATGCTGTTTAGTGTTGCCCACTTTGCGAGCAGTTCGTCAATGTTACTTGCAATGCACTCAGGCTGTCAGTTGGAACACGTGCGCCACTGCATCAGCATCCGTGACACGAGCACGACTCGGAGTCGCCTCCTTGATCCCATCGACGCTGCAAGACATTCAAGATCAACGTCACTAACGAGGCAGACTACAACTCGCCCACTTGAACGGCGCAGACGACGTCTTAGTCACCTACCCCCTCCAAAGATGCAAATCATGCACAATGCAGCCGAGGAGGAGGCCGTTGACACGCTGGTGGGCTTGATGGGCAACGACTTCGATCGTGAAGTCGCGCGCCGGATCCTTAGGAAGTACGAGGGGGATATCGAGAAGACAGCCGGGGCGTTGCTCGAGGGAGAACGAGGAGAGGAACTACCACCACCACTTCTCAAGTGGGGAACTAATTCGCAGATGGACATTAGCCAGCCGCAGCCCCTTCCTCCCGCCGTCAGACCCAATACACCCATCGACCTCACTGGGGATGACGATCCCGATCTGCAACGCGCGATGCAAGAATCGATCAGTACCATTCAGCCACAGCCAGAAGGCCCAAAATTTGGGCCGAGTGAGCGGCCTGTAGATCCCAACTGGGCGGTCGTCCCCTCTCATGTACGTCCTGTCACTCCTCCGATCCGCGTGACACCTAGCTAACGATAGTCCATCTGTAGCAAGAAGAGAGTCATGATGCCAACTACCTCCAGAATTTGGAACGGGCCATTGAAGCTAGTCTGGAGCATAGCATGGGCGATTCGGATGCGTTGGAACCTTTCCCGGTTGAACAGCAGTTGAGAAGAGATGGATGGTTCGTGTTATGTGTCCCACCCCTTGTACCGTCCGCTGAAACTTCGACATCAGTCCCGTCGTACTGCGTCCTTCGATGCACACTGCGGCATACGCTGCAAGCATACTTCAGGGACTATTTTATGTTCCGCAAGTGAGAGAGCGGATGGCATGCTGGCGCCCTCCAGTTCCACCAGATGTAAACGAAGTCTATCCTCCGTCAAGTGGTGCAGGTAGCATTTGCTTGCAGATGACATGAGTTAGGATCTACTCAACTATTTCCAGACTACACCCTTTGGGCCCTCAGCGAAATATTCACACATATGGACCTGGCTCGCCTGTGCGATCTCAATGTAGACAAACGCCTTCCCGCGTTCAACATCGAAGCCTGGTCGGGTCTTGCCCAGTCGCCGGGCGAGCTTTCGCGCAGTGTGTAAGTTTTCTCCTTTGGAGAACAGTGGCTGACAGCGGCTCTCAGAGTTCTTCGCTAGGTTGTCTAGCACCCTTGAGAGGGCCTTTGTGGAGCAGTTCGCGCACAATGGGCAGCCTCCACACAAGTAAATCCTCCGTTCTTTGCGCCCAAGTCCTCTAATGTCCCTGTTCTAATGTCTCTGCTAGACCGCGACTCCTGCATTTCCAATACGGCAGCAGCGTAAGCGAGCCTGGGGAATTGCTCCAAGAAACCTCCATCGTACCTATCGATGTTCATGCTACCGCAAGTAGTGGCAGCGCCAACGACCTCATTGGTCGTCTCTCCGCGCAACTTTCGAAGCCTCAATCCGAACCCGGAAAACAAAGTGTCATATTCGAGACCTCTGAGGTGGTCGCTTTCGAGCTGTCTCGCACATTGCCGGCGTATCCGAACAGTACCAGCACAAGCGGAGATCGGGTAGAGAGGAAGCCATTCACCTTCCCTGCATCGATATATCTTGACCAATTCTTGAGAGATAATGTTGGGCT
Source organism: Paxillus rubicundulus Ve08.2h10 (assembly GCA_000827395.1). Taxonomy (NCBI): domain Eukaryota; kingdom Fungi; phylum Basidiomycota; class Agaricomycetes; order Boletales; family Paxillaceae; genus Paxillus; species Paxillus rubicundulus. The sequence continues at coordinate 18,221 of KN825167.1, read as the reverse complement.
TGCTCAGGCGAAGCGGAGACAGCAACAAGAAATGACGGAGGAAGTCCAAAGGCTGATATTGCACAAGAAAACGTTAACGCATTTCGAGGTGAGTGGCTGCCGTCCTGTTGTCGCATCGTGCGGTTCAACTCACGCATTACCAGGGCAAGGATACACTCAAAAACTTGCGATCCTCGATATTCTACTATGAAAGTGTAGCTGATACAAAAGGAGATCGCGAGCGTGCCTCTGCGATACAGACAACGGCAACAAAGTTGAAAAGCATTTTGGACACAATTGAACAAGAGATCAAAAGTTCGAAATCCCCTTCGCGGCCGTGTTCAAACTCACCATTTTGATCGATAGCCACCGACAATACAAGTGACACCCTACGTGCCGAGGCTGCAACGTTGCTGGAGTGCCCGGAGCTACAGCAAATCAGAGTGCGCTGGTTCTTTCCTGGGGGCAATGTTGGATGCTCACCCATACTCCAGTACGATCTCCGAGTGGTATTCATGCACGACGGTCTGTACGGCCGGAAACACCTGTACTCCTACGTGCATGACAAGTCTTCCTGGTGGAAGATAGCAGATTCGTTGATAGAGAAGGTGAACAACACACCTCGACGGGTGATTGAACCTGGACCCTAATTATCCCACATCCCAGGTGTCCGAAGAAGTAGTCCTCAACGACCAAGCAGGCCTCCACCTCGGAGCTGGACCGTACCTGCTATTCTACTCGCGCGCTCTGCCAGAAAACGTGGATCCGACTCCGTCGTTACCTTGGCCTGATGATATCAAGGTGAGTATGGGGGTGTTTTTGGCTGTGGCTCGCCGTTCCTTTTGCGTTGTGCGTTCTGTGTTGTGTCTACAATCGTGCATCGCGCATTTTGCATCCTTTCCCTTCTCCCCTACGCTCCGAACATACCCCCCCAGCAACTCACACCCTGTCGCTGATCGTGTGAGACAGGATGACGTAAAAGCAGCCAACAAAGAATTCCTCTCGCAGCTCCCACCCGAGCTTGTCACGGACATCACAATCGCAGAAGACTCCCCACTTGGCTCGCCAGTAAAAGGTGTGTTGGAGGTGCTGTCGAGCGATCAGATGGATGTGTCGTGAGTGGTGAATTTAGGTTGTGTGGTACTGGTGGAGGCGATATCATGGTGATGGTATTGTTACTTAGCGTGGTCCTACTACAATATTACTGGGAGCTCTTGTGCTAGCAAACTCAACAAACTGCTCGATTGCGCGTCGATTGAGTGCTACTTCACAACGTACACCAAGTGGTTACGTAAATAATACGTGCAGAAGAAAGGAAGAAAAAAGGGGAATGACAAAATGATAAAATGGACAAGCATATTCTCGATGCACTTGCGACAGTTTCTCGTCCATAGAAGAAACAAGAAACGGCATCACAAAAGGGACAAGCAATAATAATATGCCCAAAAGAAAAGAAAGTCAAAACAGAGATCCAAGGGGGATCGGGGAGAAAAAGGATCAGGGATGACAAGAATGTAAGCGAAGGCCAGAGGCGCCTGGCAGCTCGTGCACCGCATAGGGAGAGAAAAGAGACGTCATGTAATGCAAAGGACATCGGAAGCGCGGCGTGGGGCAAAAAAGACAAGTCGAACAACACAAGAAATCATCAAGCACGGCAAGTGAAGGCCATGAAAATTCACTGAGGGTACTGCATTGGGTTGAAGCCGGGGTACGGGTCGTATTGACCACCGGTACGCGAAGTCTGGGATTGTCCATGTGCATCGTAACCATTTGTCGAGGTTGTGGGTCGAGTTTGGGAAGATCTACTACCAGCGCTTGGTGCATTGTGGAGCATCCCAGAGGAATTCTACAAACGAACGAACGATCATCGATAAGTAGATGTCTTGAATAAAATGGATGCAAGCATACCGCATTGATCGGCGAGCGGCCAGACATGCGACTGGACAACGATGAACTGGAAGAACACCGGCTTGGTGCTTCTGGCACAGACAAATAATTTGCCTGATCTGGACAAGGCACCCCATTCCTTACATTCGTGCTCGCTGTCAGCCCATCCTGCATGGAGGTCATCACCATGTAGTCTGGCAACCGGGAAGGCGTGTTTCGGTGTGGCATTGTAGCGCTGGAGCGTGGCTTGCCGCAACAGGAGCCGCGTTCACCAGATAACGCAAACGTGGAACGTGGACCGGACCCACAATAGCGCTGATCGCACTCGCAACCTTGACGACAGCCACCCGCCGCACAGGGAAACGAACCACTCGAGCAAGAACAGTAGTTTTCCGCTGGAGACAGAGGCTGAGGCGACCGCACGTGGCTAGGAGTGGAAAACGTAGCCATCTGGTTGATAGACAGCTCATACGGACTAAAAGTCGACTGAATTCCCACTGGATTAGTTGTGTTTGTCGTGGGTGCTGACACCTGTTTTAGCCAGTCTTCGAACTCTCTATTTTGGGGGTCAGAAGCCGGATCGAAGCTTGGTGGCGCGGAGCTTGGTGGAAGCGAAAGGATAGTACAATCCAGACAGAACGAGCACGATGCAGGGTCCATGCATGACGAATAAGCACCGCCCGGTGGGACGGGCGCACTGTTGTGCTCACTGCATCCCGGGCACCTACACAAGTCGCCGCACGTACACGCAGAAGGAAAAGTACCAGTACCTTGTGGCAATTGCCACGAGTCAAACATAGGCTGCGTTCCTGGAATCATATTCTGTTGAATAGGGAGTTGATGACGGATAGGCGACGCACGTGTGTCTCCACTTGACGGAGTGGACTTGTGGTCGTGTGGGTGTTCGTGAGTGTGGATATGCTCATAAGCACGACCATACGGGCTGTAGTATACGTTTTCATGGACGTGATGGCGGCTGCCGTGGGAGATACCAGAAGAAGGGTTATGAAGTGGGCCGTCTGTAGGAGGATGATTTCGAGGAGGCCGGGGGAGGACTGGTCGTAATTCAGCGATACGTGCAAGGACATGAGACGAGAGCTGAGGGGGATTGGAATCCTTTGTGCTATTCGATGATTCAGAGTAATGGTGTCTCTCTCCTCTCATCATATCCTGGTGACCAGACGATCGGCGTCGGCCAGTAGGTTTACGAGTAGTGCAGCATTCGCACGATTCACCTTTGCTACATCTACAGCCGCTAGGAGATGTTTCACCTTATTGGAAGTCAATACTGTGGATGGTGGTGGTGGAAGGATGGCGTGCCGAGCCTACCGCTATGGTCAGAGTCAACTGATCCGTCGGATGCTGGGGGCAGAATAGCGATCGCTTCCAAGTTTTCAGGGAGACCATGGGGAAACGTTGCAGTAGTTGGTAGTTTGACTGCCCCTGTAGATAAGTCAGCCTAGATGTAAGAGTGAACATTGAATTCGAACAAGGATACATGCATTTTTTGCTATGGGATGCCTCGAAGACCGGAACACCCGAATCTTGGACTGCACATGAACATTTTACATGTACTTGTTTTGTTTTACGAAGTTCTCTACAGTGCTCGCACTGTGTGACTGGACGACCCTTTTTCTTGATTTCGAACAAGGGTCGATCAGTGTGTTTGCAGGCAGAAGACCGATGCCCCTTTATGCACGTTTCACTGCCCTAGATGAGATTGTGCGAAAAGGGAGAGATGAAAAGCATACCACGCATATTTCTTATCGCTGAGGAGAACCTGGGGAAGAGGATGCCTATGGTGAGGAGACGACGAGATCGATTTATGCGCCACACTTGCCATTGCTGTATTCTTTGATAGGCGAGTATTGTTAAGTTGAAGATGAGGGTGAGCACGCCCGGACGGATGGTGATAGAACACCGCCCGCGACGTCGAGCGTACGTTACTGAGATGTACAGACCATCGAGGCTCTGGCTAAAGGGTTTAAAACACCATACGAAGGGAGAAAAAACGATGTTGACGATGGTTGACAGGCCCGAGTCTCCTTTAATCGTAGGGAGGGGATTCTCAGCCACCTGTTACAAACACAACCAAATGAACGTGTGGGATTAAGCTGTATGAGTGATTTCTGCCAAAGGACCGCTTCCAACTACGACAGGGATTTCGACATTTCAAGGACTTTTACAGATAATTTTCAAATAATTATTCATCTCAAATTCTTTGTTCACATTTTCATGGCCATAAAATGCTAAAAAGGTGCCAAAAGGTGCCAAAAACTGCAAATTTTTATATTTTATATGATCTATAAATGCCCTCGAAATGGTGAAATGCCCCTGTTCTGCTCCGAACTTGAACTTGTCTGTCTCACCAGTAGCCCCCAGGGCTGACAGGCGTATTGTTACCACGTCGTCCGTCCTGTCATACTCCTGACCGTGGATGTACAGGTCCCTCGGCCTAGCTGATCTCACGAAATGCTTTCTTAGAAATATCCATAGAAGGCCACTCCCTGGTTCGCGCACGTTTGATTTTTGTTCCGTTTTTGTCTCGAGGGTTTGGCGCCATGCACTCACGAGCGACTTTGCCTGAACCCTGTGGCTGTCATGGCCGTGATAAGGTTCCATCTGAACCCATTCATGTTTCATCCCCGCTCGTCCTGGCTCACAGTGGGAATGCATTTGACTCTTAAGATGCTGACGACGCACCTACCCCGAGACCTGAGTACGGAATCCGTCTGATCGTACTTCATTTCGGCTTTATCTACTTTGTGGCATCGCGATGCATTACCTCGAATCAGCGTCTGGGAGCTTCGTTTCACATGGTCTTTCACCTTGACAGTATCAGTGTCCTCTGCCTCTTACGAGGCATGATGTGATGGGGGCCTTATAAATGGATTACGCACACGATCAGAGTCACTGATCACACGCACGTCTTCGCCTCGCGACCTTCCGGTGGCAGCGTTGCATCCTGTTGTGCATGACAGCATGTCGAAGCTATCCCCCAACTGGCCGCACTAGGCCAAACTCTACAAATGCGAAGAATCATTTCTACTTGGGCAGTCATTCGGAGATCCCAGCTAGCCATCACAATCTGCTATAAGCAGTGAAAAGAGAGCCAAGTCCAAAAAAGTAGTTTTGATAATCTCTCCAAGTGATCGGAAATCAACAGCCCCTCGGAGAACAGGGAATAGGAAGACCAGGGCAGTGATGACATGGATGGAAAATTTGTCGTGTGATAGGCATCATGGTGTGGGGTATTTGCTCACGAGGCATCCTCTCCTTCCGCCGCCCGCTGTTGTCTTCTCGCTTTCTTGGCCGCATTGGCCGCGGCTGCCTTCGCCTTCTTGGCCTCCGCGCGGGCGACCTTTTCTGCTTCTTCCTTTTGCTTCGCCTCCTCCTCTGCTTTACGCTTCTCTTCTTCTGCCTTCGCCTTCGCCTCAGCAGCAGTGTTCCCCCCCTTGGTCTTTTTCTTAGCTTCCCGTGCCTCTTTCTCTTCCTGCTTGATCCTCTTCATACGAGGATCCAAACTAAGCGTGAGATCGACGAGACTGCGCAAACGGGCAGTGTCCTCCCTCTTGCGTCGCGCGCGCTCCGTCTTGTTCTTCTTCTCAGTGTACCGTTTATCGTCACGGCTAAACCGTCAGTGTCGTCAAATCGGGCGATCAATCGTTGAAAACAGAGACACCACCGACCTATCGCTGCCCTCGTTAACCTCCTTATCGAGGTACTCAAACGATCTCCAACTACCAAAATTGTACCAAAAATCATAGAACGCCTTTACTGTCTCATTTGGGTCGTCGAACGAGCCTAGCATGGGAACTGGCGTCTTCTTGCTGAAACGTGCTTCCATCTCGTACACCGGTGCCCATTCTTTCAAGAAGAAATCGACATCGTTGGCCTTGTCCTTAAAGTCCGCCCCCGTAGGGACATCGTCCTCGAGTGCCATGTAATAAGGATCCACGGAATCGAATTGGCGACGCTTCTCAGAATTGTTGAGAACCTCATGAGCTTTTTGAATGCACTTGAAGAAAGCGTCGTCGTTCGTGGTGTGCGAAAGGCCAGCTTTCTTGTCGGGGTGGTGTTTGAGCACCTTTTTGCGATCTGGGATCCAGCAAATCACGAGGGGAGCGTGGGGCAATCAGACAAATCGAGATATGTGACCGAATAGACTTGTACGTACGGGCGATTTTGATTTGTCCGGGTGTAGCTTTGTACCGTAGGTGCGATAGCCCAAGAACCTGGTAGTGATCTTGTTTCTAAGAAATAATGGGTCCGAAACGTGATCAGTTTTTCTTTGTCCTTTTTAGATCGATCATAATATGGGGGATTGGAGACAAAAAGAAGGGGGGGCGGTAATGTGGACTGAGGGTCGAGGGTGGGAAGGAGGGAAGGAGGGAATAGTGGCTCACTTTCCACTCCTTGGGATCAAGCAACAACAGATCGGGCGATTCTTCTTCATCCCCGACACCCAAATCATCTTCACTGTCCAAGCCATTCCCATTGAGTGCTTCCAGGCGTTTTCGTTCCTCTTCAACCTGTGTGTCATGCTCTTCAAAGGAAAGGTTATACATGGCTCGCCGAACGTGCGCTAGGTAGGCTGATCCTGCTGGTATGAGCTTGCGTTGAACGAGGGCTGAACAATGGCGCGCAAATGTTACAGGTGAGGAGTCAGAGCCCGAAGCAAAGGACAAAGGCGAATGTGTTATATGAGCATTGTGATGGGTTAACGCATGATATGCCAAGTGTAGACTCACGAGATGTCGATTTTGCAGGGGTTGAGGGCTCAGCCCAGTTTTTTGGGAGGGCGGGGAGAACACTGACACAGGCCATCGTTATGAGGACGGAATTTCTAGAGAAGTATAAACCAACAGCTTTTTTTTTTGTTAATGCTCGCCTTGCAGACCCAGCATGCAAAAAAGTGATTGAAGGTCACGTGGTTACCTAATATGATGTGTGTCTTAATTTGGACAGTTAGCCCCTGAATCCGGAATCTTCGTGAAGCTACTTGAAGCCCAAAGCGGCGGCAGGTGACCCTCGAAGTTGGGAAGGGGTCGGATTAATCTATAAGTTCGACCCGTCTTCAGATAGCCTATCCCGAGTCGCATCTTCTTGTTTCCGGGCTAACGCACATGATTGATGTCTCTTTTCAACTTCCGAGGACGTCGAGTAAAACATCGACACCTATCAATATAACCACCGTCCACGGTTGAATTCCATTTCCATGGAGATCAGCGCCACGGGAAAACAGCAATCTGGTTCCATTGCTTCGATTACTAGTACTACTTCATGTTCAACCATTTCATGTGGCCTCAGATATGCGTATCAACAAGACAATCTTCGTTATCGGGTCATCGTCGCTGACCACAACTTCCTCAATTCGCCATGGCGCATCTCGACATGTATCGGGGACTTCCTGTCAAAGGTAGATAATTGTTCCCTTCCGTCTAACGTGAACAGTCTAAGATGTTTATCGTTGGCTACCATAAGGTTGAGACCCCGAAGTTTGAACAGCCCCTGCTGCCATCAGCAAATTCACAAATTACTTATTTGTACTTGTGACGTACTTACACATCAGGGATTTCGACATTTCAACGACATTTACAGGTAATTTTAAAGAACAATTATCCATCTCAAATTTTGTTTTCACATTTTCATGGCCATAAAATGCCAGAAAGGTGCTGAAAACTACAATTTCTTGGTAATTCTTGCCTTATATTTCAAAAAATTTCACCCTGAAAATGCAAAACAATAAAGTTGGATATTTTATATAATCTGTAAGTGCCCTTGGAATGTTGAAATCCCTAATGTGTTATTCTCACTTATCATCAAGAAGCATGTAAGTAAAGTTGTACTTGTACAAGTAGATCTCTCACATGAAATTGTGCTTATTTTCTACTTATCAGCTTGTTTCTTTACTTACTACCTGCTTGGCAGCTTGTTAGAATCAGAAATGGTGGCACACACCTTGGATTCAGTACATCAGGAATAAGGGAGGTGCTGATATGACCAGGCAAATCTTACAAACAAGCATCAACATGATATGAAAGTATAAATACTTAAACAAGATCATCTTTCACTTGGCCAATTACCATTAGAAAAGTACTTGAATGACCTTTGGATATCAGAAAGACAGACCACTGATGAGGCTACATAATCACCACTAGACATTTTGAAAGTTTGTCACACAAGAAACATGAGTAAATGTAACATTTGAATAATATACCATTTTAGGGTGAGAATAGTACAATTTGTGACACTGTGACAACACTACTACATGTGGATGGGATTATTAAACTATAACATGCTGTTACAGGCACTGTTGTATATCATTCAAATGTTGTATTTGCTCATGTTTCTTGTGACATTTTGGTAATAATATTCTAAATATGGTTGCTTACCATACTTGAAATCTGCTAGTGCATTTATTTCTCCCACAGATATTGACCATATTCTGAGTTTGGTCATAAATATGGGTGCACAGCAAACCCCAGGAACATGTTTAGCATCTGAACAAAATAAATATCAGTAACCCCATCATTTGATTTGCTGATCTTGCCTATTGTTGATCAACAAACTCAAAACAGATATTACAAAATGGATGCAAAACATTGTGAAGCATAACTCTAAATATGATGCTGTAAATGTGTGCAAAACAGGTTCTCACATACATATCTTAGGAAGTAAATGTCAAATATTTTGGATTTGTGTTATACTTGGTGGCACAAGCAATGGATTCCCCATATTTTCAATATTTTAATAAATTTGTTGTTGCCACATTTGGTATAACCCAGGTGCAATCTGTTTACCACTCTGTTACCAATATTTCAACCTCTCTAACTTGACCTTGTCTCAGGTGTCAATACATCTCCCCTCCCATTCCCACCACCAGCACATTTCTGCCATTCTCCTAGGGGAGCTTCTATTGCTTTTGTCCACTGTTTTTGTGGATAAGAATGGTTTTACGGGCTATTATACTTCTATTAGCCTGATATGGCAACCTCCTACATCAGGAAAGCAATGAGACTCTGAGACTCTTTTATTTAACCTTATCTTACCTTGTCATTTACCTTGTTCTGTCACACTTTTTTGATCAGAGTGTGTAGCTGCTGGTTCTCTTGCTGGTCAGTTGCATGGTGCTCCAATCCAGAGGTATGTGTCAAGCTTCTATCTTTTGTGAGGAAGATGCACCATTGTGGTGTACACAGATACCCCATTGCAATCATGGACACACTATTTGCACATGGTCAGTCTCACCATAACTGGAACAGTGATCATCAATATTGCCAACAGATGGGCTATATACACATGGGTGTTCCCCCCCTAAACTAGGACACTGACAATCATCATTGACTACAACCATGGACACACTATTTACACATTTTCAGTCACTATTCCTTCAACACTGACAATCAGCACTGTTGATAGCAATTGAGGTGGCTCTATTTTCAAGCTGCTTAGTAGCAGTTCCAACCAACAAGTATTCATGCTACAGTCACTGCTGAGCATTATTTGAGGGATTGTCCTTTGCACTATCTGACTCAACTTCTCTGTATGCTACTGCCAGAAAGTTGGTTTTCTAGCAAAGTATCAATAATAAACATGATAAATTTATACTCATGTTTTCAATATTTGGCACATATCTGTTGACAAGGGAAATGATGACAGAACAAGGCTGATGGCCAAATGTGTGCTGATAGGGCCAGATCACAAAATCTTGCATGTGTTCATGATTGCAGAGAGAGTTTGGTAAAAGCAATGCAAACAATGCTGATAGACTTGCTGACAGACCACCTACATGAGGGGTGAAGGTACTTGCTTATCAGGATGAGGTGGGATTCCAGAAAGAGGAAAAACTCCTGAATATTCCCCTTGATGATTGAAATAATGATATTTGATTGCTCACTCAAGAGTCAAACTCATGGAGCTGAAGCTACCAAACAATGTAAACACATCAACATAAAAATGTATTGAGGACAAGGATGCCACTAGTCATTAGTATTTAGACAAGTACTATGTGAGCTCCAGGGGTGTGTTCCACATCCTCTCTTTGTGTTCCACATGCTTCTGGTGGATCCTTGCTAAAGTACTGTTTTTTGACAGAATGAACTCCATTTTTGTGTATAGAGGAAAAACTTGTCTGTGCCAAATGATCAGATATGGACCCAATGGGTGAGCTGTCAGATGTACCTGTTCCACTAAACTATCAACTGCTCTACATCTTCTTTGGGATCATCCAGTGACTTGAGAATGGTAGTGTAGAAATGCTCAGAGTTGGTGATGAGGTCAGTGTGTGAAAATACCTGTGCTGAGGTCAGTGCAAATCAAGTTTATACCCATTAATGAGAATCACTTCACAGTAGTGACTTGTGTCAATGTACTTGTGTGGCTACATAGGCAATAGACCCCTTGGTAACAGACTGCATCCTGTGCAGGTGTGCATTACTGGATTATGTGGTCTTGGCTTCTTGATCAACAGAGCTAGGAGATGTGAAGATATGTTTGAATGCATGATAGAGAGTTGAAGCATAAAATTAGAAGACAATAGGCTACTCACAGAAACTGAAAGTCCACTGTGAAGGAAACCATTCCAAGGGTCCTCCAGGTCACATGTATGTATAATATACATACAGAAAGACAGGCCATTGATCCCCAACAACCTGAATTGTCCACTCATGAGCTTTTCCCACATTATTTGAAGACAGCATTGAGAGCATTGTAGATATAATGAACAAGGGAAATGAACACACTCTGTACTGTTACAATCAAGGCCAGCAGGGCACAGAAGTGCTCCTGTGTGCTTGTAGTTGAAGCCTCAGCTGGACTTAACATTCTGATGAATGTGGGAGTTCAATATTTGGCCTTTTGGGGTGATCCAGCCAACAATGGCACCTTTCATGCCTTTGGTACCCTTCTGAACCTGAAATGAATGGTGAGTTTACTGGAAGAAAATAGGGAAGGAGGGACATATACACACTAAGTTTGTGATACAGATAATCTCTTCCTCAGATGACTCCATGATTCATGCCTGCAGGCCTGGGACCATCTGGAGGAGCTCCCTGAAGACTACATACTCCTTTCTGACAAAGACTATAAGAGGGCAGGGATTGTACAGGCTACTAGGGATTAACTAGGAGAATAGGTATAAAGTGAACTCACCTCAGCCACTGCCTAAGGAGGGCAAAGAACAACTGAAGGACCTGGAAAGAAAAGTAAGTGTATGCATGTAGTGGAATGGGTGGAGAAGCACTTGCTAATAGTGACAGGGGATCAGGAACAGGAACATAAATGGATATGGGATATGAGGTTAAGCAATGTAAGATGATAATGGGAATACCCCTGGAGGTTTGGGAGTGATATCAAGAAAAGGATGAGATGATAGGATAACAGTCTGGACAAGTTCTGGATGGACTTGAAGCAGGCTCTGTGATTCTGAGCAGTTCTGGATGGATTGTGGAGTGGAGCCATGGGCTCTGAGTTTCCAAGAGTGCATTCTGGGTTTCTGAGTTCTAGAGTTTGTGTTCCAGTTTTGGAATTCACTGTACTTTGTCACTTTCTATCCCTGTGGACATGAAGTAGTCAGTCAATGACATGTTAGTGTGGTTGGGCTGACAAGATGTTACAAGACTTATGCTGCTGACAGACTTTCTGCATTGGCATCCTCACCCATAATAATACTGCCGTTTGTGATCAGTATTTGCACATTGCAGAAGGAGTGTACCATCTGGCTGAAGTGATAACCATGATGTACCAATGGGCCTTGTGTTAAGATCCAGTTCCCCCAGGCTGTCCAGGGTTGTCAGAGGTGTGGCAGCAAACATCAGCTTCAACTTATGTGTTGTGCCCTTGTCTGAGTTCTGTCCGATATTTGATGGAGGGGTGGAGTAATGGTGGAGTGGAGTGGTGGAGTGGCAGAGTAACAGTGGAGTGGAGTAGTCAGGAAGTGGTCAGAGGTTGGAGGGTCAGAGTGACGACAAGAAGACTAGCTTCAAGTGTTGATGGAGAATTTAGGAGGACAGGGAGATAGGAGTGATTATAGTTGATATTTGAACTGCAGAATACAGAATACAAGGAGGGTTTATATATGTACTATGGTGACAAGTAAACATGGAGGGCACTGGAGTACTGGAGTTAGACAGAATATGAGTCAGAGAAATTGGAACAAGTCAGGAGGAGTCAATGTGAGTAAGAATGGAATGAATCAGAAGGTGGAATTATTAGATATGTAAATTGTCTGTCAAAGTATGAAAAATGAGGAACAAGGCACAGAATCAGAAGTATTAGAGATAAGCAGAAAAGCAGACTTGTGTATAGGCAGAAATATGACACCTTGAAAGGATCTGATTGGCTACCAAGTACTGGAAATACCAGCAACAGATATATGGAAACTTATGGCTTCTTCCTGGGCCCAAACTCCAGAGCACTGGGGTTAGAAGGCTTTGAGGTGCTTGGCAAGTCAGCATCAGGTTGAGTGGCATTGGTTGGCATCACAGGTCACTAAGTCAAAAGAGTCAGGAATGGGGTCAAGAAATGTGACTCTGGTTTCCCTCATGCTATTGTTATAGCTGGAAGGTTGTGACAGAATACAGTGAACTCCGGAACCGGAACACCAACTCTGCACTTCCGAAACGTCAGAGTTCGTACCCCCGCTCTGCCACCAGGTGGATCCGCTTGGAGTTTCAGCGCCCACTCGGACTTCGCGTGGACTTGCGCAGAACAGTATTACATTTCATCATCCTTTTCTCATCATCACTCTCAAGCCTCCGTTGATGCTCCATCACTTCCTGACATCGCTTAATCTCATTTCCCCCTTGTTCCTGTTCCTGTTTCCCTGATTATCATTAGTGAGCACTTCTCCGCCCATTCCGCCACATATATATACCTAGTTTTCACTTCGGATTCCTCAGTTGTTCTTTGCTCCTCTTTGGCAGCGGCTGAGGTGAGTTTCCTTTATACCTATTTACTACTCCTAGCTAATTCCTAGCAATCTGGGCAATCACTGCCCTATTATAGGTGAATATAGTCGCTCTTTGCCCCTCTTTGACAGCAGCTGAGTCTGGGAAATCACTGCCCTATTATAGATTTTGTCAGGTTGAATAGCCACTGAACATTAAGAGGCCAGCCTTATGACAGGGTTTTGTCACTGTGAGAAATTAGTAAAGCACTCACCAGCTCTGATAAAGCTTGACAGCTTTTCTCCCCAATAGGATAAGACCTTCAGATTATCAAGCTGCAATCTTTGTTCAAGCTGTGTGGTTACTAGTACTCAAAGTAGAAGGCTGATATTGAAGATCTTGCACACAACTCATCACCAAATGTGCTTCTGAAAAACTTGACCACTCTGATGGATGTTGTTTTGTGCATAAACACAACATTCCAAATCAAGCATAGGTGTGCTGCACAATGCAGGCTCTCTAGGTCAAATTAATTCTTGACACATAATGAACTCTGATAAAACTCAGCATTGTGTTATTCATAAAAACATAACTCTAAAAACTGAACAGATTACATAACAAAGGATAAAGACCTGGACTTGGAAGGTCGTGAAGTTGGTTGAAAACTTGACTTGCTGAGTCAGGCACCTGCTGCTAATATCATCCATCCTTCATACATTCTGAATAACTACCATCAGAAGCACAACATGTCAAGTGACACTCAAGGTTTCTCACTGTTGGATCCTCCTCCAAACATCTCTAATCAAGAGCTGCAGGCCAAAGTATCACAGTCACTGTCAAATTTTATGACTTGTAGGTAGAGGGGTGAAGGGGTAGGGCTTCAAGTTGGCTAAGATGCATTGTACATTGGCACCATTCCTGACAAAAAATATGATAGGGCAGGGGTTGCCTGAACTACTAGGAATTAGCTAGGAGTAATAAGTAGGTGTAGAGAAACTCACCTCAGTTGCTACCTAAGGAGGGAAAAGAGCAACTGAGAAATCTGAAGGGAAAGTAAGTAGATATGTACTGTAATGGGTGGAGAAGTCCTTGCTAATGACATGAGATTGGGAATAATCTAGGAACATAAAGGATATGGAATGGGGAGTTAAGCAATGTAGAATAAGGACAGGAATACCCCTAGAAGATTGGGAGTGGTAGCCAGACTTGGTAGAATGATGAGATAACAGTCTGGATGAGAACCATGGGTCTGCATGGACTCTGAGTAATTCTGCATGCAAAACTCCAGGTTTCTGTGACTGTATTCTGGGTTTCTTGGTTTCCATGGCTATGTTCCAGGTTTCTGGATTCCAGAGCTCACTGTACTTTGTCACATCCCTCAGCCCATCTGCAGAGTGTGGCTTGACCAAGGAACCAAATCTCAATCAGGCTTGGCTGATGAAATGACACCAAGTCCCTTGCTGGTATTAAGAGGTTGTAATCAAGGAAGTGATAAAAAGAAGGGGTGCGATAAATTCAACCTGGGAGGGATTCCAGTGAGAGGATCTCTAGAAGGGAGAGTCTATTGGCCTCTAGAAACAAAGGGGGTGGTCATAGTGCACTATTTGTGGTGTTCCATGGTGAATGAATGGATAAAGTGTAGCTGGAGTAGCAGAGAGTGTCAGTGTGCAGGAAAGTCTGTGGAGAGCATCATTTTTGTTTGGTTCTTATGTACATTTGTCCTCAAGTCCATGGTGACAAAAAGATAACATTCAAAAGACTAAGTACATACTTCTATAGTCTGGGCATACCTGTGACAGTGTCCAACCAGGTCAAAACATAAGGGGTAAGCACCCATAGTGGATGGAGAATGTGGGAAGTGGATAATGGATTATGTTATCATATCGCATGTCACACAAGACAATTCCACTCCTCCAGAGCCTACTCTGGTGACAAAAACTATAATAGGGCAGTGATTTCCCAGACTACTAGGGATTAGATAGGAGTAGTAAATAGGTATAAAGTAAACTCACCTCAACCGCTGCCAAAGAGGGGCAAAGAACAACTGAGGAATCTGAAGTGAAAACTAAGTATATATATGTAGCGGAGTGGGCGGAGAAGTGCTTGCTAATGATAATGAAGGGAATAGGAACAGGAACAAGGGGGAAATGGAATTAAGCGATGTAAGGAAGTGATGGAGTGTTCCTGGAGGCTCAGGAGTGATGACAAGTAAAGAATGATGAGGTCTGATAAGAGTCTGCATGAGTTCCACATGGATTCCGAGCAGGCACTGAAATTCCAAGTGGATCTGCCTGGCAGCAGAGCGGAGGTATAAACTCCAACATTCTGGAAATGAAATGCAGAGTTGGTGTTCCAGTTCCAGAGTTCACTGTATTTTGTCAGAGACCAGTGGTAGAGGCAATGGAGTGAGCAGAATGGCCAGAATCAAGTATAGTGAGGATGGTATTCTTCTGGGTAGATGAGAGGGATCTCATGATGGTGGAGGTTGGAAAGAAAGAAGTGTGTGAACATTTTCAAACTCAGACATAATATTTATATATGTATATTTGTTTGCAGGATCAAACAACAGCAACTATCCCTTCATTCAGCTGAGATTCCACCTTCTAGGCTGAAAGTATATAAACTGTTGCAATGATGTCTCTGTATTGACATGGGCATATCTCTGCAGCTACTGCACAGAATCATGTGACTAAGGTACCATTGTGTAGCAAGCAACTAGTACCACAACCCAGCTCACCAATGCTAAGTGAGATTTCCATGCCATCTGGTGCTACATCACATCTACTGCAAAACAGCCAAACATTGCAATGGTTTATGGAGTCACTGTACTAGTCTACCAGTAGTGCTCAGTACATAGCAATCTTATAAGTTAACGAGTGAGGCATGTGAAAGGTAGATTCAGGGGGGTAAGCATTGCCTAAGTTGGAAATCAATGTGTAGGAGTGCATAGTTTCACTAAATGCCACAAGAATTTCCTTTTTGGCATCTTTGCATGCCTCCCACATTGCCTGTTACATTCATTGTCATTGGAACTCAAAAATATAATCCTGCTGTCTCAAAAATTGACCCAATGTGACAAAAACAGACCCACAGCCTTGAAATTGAACTCAACGTGTGACATGGTCACCTCAGAAATAATCCCACCATCTTAAAACTGGACCCAGTGTGTCAAAAATGAACCTGATTGTGTGAATCACACTGTCTCAAAACTGGAACCAATGTGTTAAAAATGCATTTACCATCTCAAAAGCAAAAACCCAGTGGCTCAAAAATGGGACAGACCCAATCACCTTGAAAAGGGTCTTGCTGTCTCAAGACTGGACCTGAGGAGACCCACTGTCATAAAAGCAAAGCCAATGTGTCAAAAATGGATGGACTCTCTTAGAAATGCACCCAATATGTTGAAATGTGACCCAGTGACCTGAAAAACAAACAAGCAGGCTGGACATGTTGAAATTGGACTTGGTTCCTTGCCCAGGCAACATCTCCCCAACAGTAGTCCACCCATCATGCTGCAGAAAATAAATACAAGTTGAGATAATAACTAGGATGACAGGGTAATGTGTGGACCATGCAGTGGTCTATCCATCACCCTGCAGCATATAAAGGGTAATTAGGATGATAGGTGCATTGATGGCCCTGGCATGTACTGAATGGACTTAAGCTAATAAATAGGATGACAGGGTGATGGGTGGTCCATGGAGTGGTCCATCCATCACTCTGCAGCATTGAAATGATACAAAGTCCCTTCCTGGTGTTAGGAGGTTGGAACTGAGTGAATAGTGTTAAGAAGAGGTGCAATATTATTGACCCAGGAGGGATTCCATGTGAGGAGAACTAAAGAAGGGAGAGTCCATTGGTCCTAGGAAGGTATAGGTGCAAGTGTAGTGCACTTTCTGAGGCATTTCCAGGGGAAAATGGACAGGCAGAGTGGGATAAGAAGGTTGAAGTGCATTGGGGTTTGTAGGGGTGTTGATAGCTGTGTCATTTTGTCAAGGTCTTACATGCATCTGACCTCAAGTCTGTGGTGACAAAAGGTGTATTTTTGGAGACTAAGTACAGACTTTTATAGTGTGGAGATTCCTGTGACAGTGTCAAACCAAGTCCAAACATAAGGTATGAGTCAATGGAATGTGTTACACTGGTGAGATCCTAAGAGCTCGCAGAAATAACACCAACAAGTTCAACAAGGATAGTTGAACTAGATCTAGTATCAGAAGTCTTTACTGGCAGACTATAGGCCAATCAAGTGAAGCATAGCTCAGAGGATCAAGAGATTGCTGGTTAAGCAATGTATTGTGTAGATCTAGCTTGGGTTGTATCCAAGCAAAGTACAGGGTTTCTATACAGTTGGGAAATGCGCACAGACCAAGTGAGAGATAAAAGCCATTGGTAGGAAAGAGAAAGAATGCCATAGAGGGAACACAGCCAAGGGACTTGAGCTTGGGAGACTGGTTGAACAATCACCAGGAAAGGAAATAGATAAAAACCTAAGTGAGGTTAGGTCATGTGATGGTACAATGGGTCAGGTGATTAAGAAAAAGATAGGGGGTATCCAAGATATCATAACAGAATGGAGGAAATACATATAGTGCAGTTCACAGACTTTGTCTGCTGGAAAGAATACAAAAGAGAGAGAAAGAAAAGGCTTACCAGTGAGTTTAAGATGGACTGGACCAGGTATGGGTGGACATGGACATGGGGATCTGTAAAGACGGATGGGTTTCCATGGTGCACAAGTAGTGGTTGTCACACAGATAAGGGCAGGTTCTGAAGGAGTAAGGTGGAAATGAGGCAGATGGTGGGTGTGATGAACTGTGGTGCTTTGGTCAGTCTGGTAGGGAAATGGAAGTTCTGGGGTTTGGCAGTTGCAATTGTAGGGAATGAGTCACTGCTGCTTTCCTACGGTGTACTGAGGGGGATTGGGGGCAATGCCCCCAATGAGTCAAAGACTTGTCATAAAAGTAACAGGCAAGGCATGGGAAAGGCACATTCAAGCATCACCTAACTCAGATATCAGTGTGTAGTTTCACCAAATGCCACATGTTTTTCCTTTTTTGGCATCCTTGTATACCTCACACATTGTCCATTACATTCATTGTCATCAGAACTCAAAAATTATTGGAACTTGAAAATAATCCTGCCATCTCAGAAATGGACCCAACATGACAAAAATGGACGCATGGCCTTGAAATTGAACCCAACATGTGACATATAGTGGGCAACAAAATTGTTGCAATGTTGTGTGGGCTTTCATTGTTTGGCTAATATCTAGAGAACCATGAAGCATAGACTCATGAACCCAGATATCATTAGAAAGCTCTTGGTCAGGGCTTTCCAAAATATATACACATTGCTTATGTAATTTCTACACCATTCAGAGATATTTACAAATTAATGAAGGGTACTCATTGCAACAGTTTTGTTGCTGATATTGAGGGTATTGGTTATCAATAAGAAGTGTAT
>KN825166.1:0-28359 GCA_000827395.1 Paxillus rubicundulus Ve08.2h10 | reverse complement strand
TTTGTCAATACATAACCATATGAGGTATGTATAGAATATCATGGAATACTGTAGAATGTCCATGAGTTAGCTATGAGTAATCTCGATAGCATATGTGTGTCACATGTTAATGGGTATTGGTAATTAGTATAACCATACTGACATGTGATTATCTCGACAGAGTGTCGAGGAGGAGTGTTGGCGCACGAGTGCACAATGACGACATCACCTCATATGTTTGTATTCCAATGAACAATTACTTATATACGACCTCGTACAATACTTCCTACTTTCGCTCAGTTCGTTATCTTATGACTGAGGGTAAGTCTATAATTGTTCTCATACTCTTAATATTTATACTCACAACGTACCTAGATTAATACTGTGTCTAGGTAACTAACTCAGTTCGTTATCTTACGACTGAGGATTAATGCTGTGTCTAGTTCCAACACAAAGGCCTGAGGAGTAGCAAGGGTTGCGACATTGTGGGTCTGCCATAGTCCGTTTCCAATGGAAAGGTAAGGATGCCCAATAGTGTTGTTTGGATGTTGGGTGAGGGATCATGATAGGAATCCAGGATTGTGATGGAGACGCAAAATTCACCTGAGGCAGCCGAGTCTTTCTCCTGTTGTTGGGACGATGCAATGGCTTTGAGAGGGAATGCATTGAAATTCGTGTCGGCCGCCGGAGGCCTGGGAGACATCGAACAGCCCAAGAGTGGGGTGGTGGCAGGAGTTTGGAACGGTGGCATGATACAGATTCGTCGACACACAGCACCGCCAATTCACCGGGTTGATCGTTATTCATGATAGCAACAATGGTTAGCCACTGATCGAACGTTCGAATGTTTTGATCAAGCCAGAGGCCTTTTGGAGTTTTGGATGCTGTTAGATCATTGACAAGCAGGATCATTGGTCACTACGTGCTTTCATTCCGAGGTCGCTGTCTATTATGATGGTCCATCGAAGAACGGGGTAGCCCAGGACTACCTCCACTTCGAGACGAGGTCTGTACACAGGTTGGAGCCTTGGACAAGTACCGAAGCCTGTCCCTGCTTTCAGCAGCTCACCGGCACCACTAGCCTGCAGTGCTGCTGAAGCGTGCCAGCGAGTACAGGACTAGCGACTCGTTGATAACGTCCACATGTCATTTTCGACCATAAGTAGAAATACACCTTATTGCTCGGATCTCACCCAACCTCGACTCCATCAACCTTGACCGTTATCCGAATCGGGAATGGCGATATCCCTGTGGCATTGGTGATGAGTGGGACGGCCGCACGTCCCTCTCCGGAGGACGTGTGGGTGAGCATGATTTGCAGGGATTTAGTGAGGGTGGCGGAGAGCGTGTTCGTGAATTCTTGGCGGTCTGTTTCGTAGAAAGCAGGGAAGGAGAGAAAAAGAGGGCAAGGGCGATCAGCCACGCGACTCGATATTTCGGGGTTGACATGTTAGCTGGACGCTATGCATACCTCGGTCTGATTTCGGCTGCCTTAGCTCCGCGTTGACGATCCTGTATAAACCCGTTGTGGTGAGCGTGTAGCTTCCAACTCTGGAAAATCAGGAACGAGAGGAAAGCAAACTAACCATTGCTCCCAAGGAACGTCCTCCTCTCCAACATATACCTGAAACCACGACTTCTTTGGTTTCTTTTCTGAGAACGTGACCAAGATCTACGAGTTAGACGGTCGTATGGCGGTCAAGAACAGGGCCAGGAATAGCAAATCAAGGCTTGGAATGATCGATGGAGTATTCCAACACATACCTGACCTCGCTTGTTGGCCCCACTTTCGATACCTTTCCAGAAGATATCTACTTTCTCATCCACGAGCTTGTTTATCTCATAGTCCTCAACACCAGGCTATTATCGGGTCAGCTGGATCACTAGGGGAAAGAGATGGTCTGCTGGAATGACCCACCATTGTGACATCGAGTACTTGGAATGTCTGAGGTTTCACCGTGCCAAACAACCGATGGAACAAGATTGAATGCAGTATGGCATGGATGACTTCTTTGGCACTACGGCGCTCGAGGACCTGCGCTGTCGTTGTGAGCTTGGAGCATGGTGCATAGAATACAGTCAGGACCAAGATCAGGTTGACCTGGGAAGTGGGAAGAAGTTGTGACACGTACCACGTCAATGGACACCGTGGGGAAGGTCGTGTTCATCCCGATGATTAGATAGCTTGGAGGAGCGATTGGTTGGACAAGCGTCAAGGGTATGTGGTGTTCAGTGAACACTTTTGGAGATTTTTCGGCCGCTCCGGTTGGTTCACGTGACTTTTGAGGGTCACGTGATTGCTAATAAACACGTTAATAACTGGCTGCTAAGAAACCCCCAGTACCGGGGGTGTATTTAACATGGTTAATATCACGCTGGCGAGTTTTCGCCCGTACCCTAGTATGGATTGACACACTGGTACATGCTAAAATCTCGTTTCCGCAGTGAATGCCGCTATTAGTTCGTGAGCGTGATCAATCACGTGTGTTGAGAGACGTATATTTTAAATGCTAATGGTATCGCAGAGCACGCGCTTTGGGGACTGTCCATCATCACCACAGTGACTTGGCACAACTTGAACATGACTCACGGTAAGGATACAATTTCTCTCCGAGAAGCTTGGATCACGATCATGCGGACTATCGTTGCGCATGCTGGCTTACAGAACACAGTCGTAGGTGTTAGGTTCCTGCTACATACATCCTCGCGGTCATTGAACGCTTTCGGTTGACAGGAAACTCTGATACACACTGGCACCGGTATAGCTTCAAGCAAGTCTTTTCTTGTCGATGGCATTCATGACTTTCGTCGCAGCACACGGAACGGCACGGAAACAGGTGACTCTGCTACGAGTTTTTGCCCTGGTTGAAGTAACTGGAGAACGCCTCCCCGAGCAGGTGGCAAACCAAAGAAGTCGGAGCAAGCATTTGAAAGCAGGATAAACACTGCCTTCACAGTGACGCGAGAAGCCTCAGAAAAGACCTCAAGGGACACGAATTCATACGCGTATGTTGTTTTGTTTTAGTCCAGAAGGAGGGAGGTAAGATAGGTAGCAGCGATGCCGTTCAGAAATCCTTGTCTCGACTTGAAGAGCTGCATGCTCGGAAACGGGCTGCCTCTCAAATCATGAAGGCGCAGGCGAGGATAAACGAGGTTAATTTTTGTCGTTCTGCGGAGGGAACTGCTGACAGAATAACGCAGGAGAAGTTTGAGAACCTTTTTTCAACTTATCCTTCGTTGCTGGACGACCTTGTTCCTTGCCGCATGCAGGTAATTCAAGCAGGGCAAGAAATGAGTAAGTTCCCTAGAGCAAGAGTGCATCAAACACACCCATACATGGTACCTTA
The DNA here is from genome assembly GCA_000827395.1 of Paxillus rubicundulus Ve08.2h10. Lineage (NCBI taxonomy): Eukaryota > Fungi > Basidiomycota > Agaricomycetes > Boletales > Paxillaceae > Paxillus > Paxillus rubicundulus. The sequence continues at coordinate 25,033 of KN825166.1, read as the reverse complement.
AAAACAGCCCAAGCTCAGTCGGCACAGATGCGCAAGTCGCGCAAGAACATGATGAATGCAGCAAAACGCGGTTTAGATGAAGGCCGAGAGGAGCAAAGGGTACGCATGTGGTGTTTCGCCGTCCTGCGTTTCGTTGGAAACCTAATTAATCACGACAGCTGGTCGCGGATGCGTCCGAGTTGATTAAGCACTACAAGGCCCTCATTCTTGCCATCTGAATGCCTCGCAGATGAATTGCGATTACTTGATTCTGTCGGCTTAGCCCACTAAAATGCCAATGCCGCCTACTCTATTGTTACATCACCTCTATGTATGCATTCGCGCAACAAGATAGTCTGGAAAGTAGACTGTATGCGCAGGGCTCAAAAGAGTCCAACAGTTATTTGCCATACTACTGGGCAAAAGTAAGTTGGGGCTACAAGTCACGAACAAGTGAAACACGAGGGGACTCTCACAAGTTCATTTTCAGAGCGCCGTATATGGTCGTGTATCGATGCCAGGTGGGCCGGTTCTGGCTGTAAGCCCAGATACTCTGTCATGAATACTCTAAGGATGAGGTTCCAGCGGCGCATAGTCGGTATATCAAGAGCGGTCGCGTCATCCTGCGACATGAACCTTTAGCGCTTTCGTGACGTTGATGCAAACCATCACCTACCCGCAAGGTATGCCAAACGCTCGGAAATGGATTTGCAATCACGTGAAGGATGTTTACACCCTTTCGAAGGAATGGAACGTGATCATCGCCTATGTAGCCATAATTGAACTGATTGCCCTTGCGAGGTAGGAAAAAGCTTCGGAAAGCTTGGGCATCTCCTGAATCGGCGAACATGCCTGCTTCATGAAGACGTCGCTCTGCAGAAGCCATTGCGTCAAACAGCCACGCAGTATCAATGAAATACGAGCGGATAGTTGGGTTGGGGGCTCCGAGAAGGTCCAAGAGAATAAGGTGTTCGATTGTCCCTATTTCTGTCATCGAGTGTCCGATCACTCGCCGTTTCGAGTTGGGGGGTATATTCGTCGTTGACCATTTTTCTGACAAGTGCCTGTGTTCGTTAGATTGAGTAGGTGGTACATTTTCTGTAGTTAACCATAGTTACCTTGCACCATAAACAGAATCCGCGTCTGTCCAATCTTTGAAAGCCTCCTCACCGTCGAAGAAGACCAGCTGTATAGTAGTATCTGCGATATCTTCATTGTTCCCAAATTCCTCTTCATCGTCTTCAAACCCCTCCTTCCGGCGGGCTAACAGGGGATTCAAGGCCTCTGCAAGGTCGAGCATCATCGCGCATGGTGCCGCCGAGTCTGTTGCCCCTACGAACTGGAGAACGTCAATGACACGCGAAGGATAAAAAGTTGCCTAGAACGCACCTGATTCTCGGGGTACGTGAGAAAGAATTTACTATCGTAATGAGCAGAAACAATGACTCTGCGAGAGGCTGTCGGATCCTTGGTAGCTATGATGTTGGTGAAAGATCGTTGACCATAGGGGGTATAGTCCGTGAAGCTGTCTTCTTCGATGTGCCAGTCCAGGGCCGTCAGTGTGGCAGTGATATATTGACGAACCACAGTGCTATTTTCGCTCCCGACTGCCCAGCTGGTATGAGATACGACGTGTCAGCGAGCAGAAATGATGTACCACACACCAGGACGCGGAATAAGGAGTTTTGACAAGTGAGAGTTTGGATTTCGCGTGTCAATATTCTTGACTGGGTCAACAAACGTGGCCAATGTTGTTATTTGTTCGGCAGTGAGTTGTTTGAGATCTCGCTGCCCAAGTGTTGAAACCTGGTTCGACTGAGCTGAACATGACATGATAATCAGAACCTTCAAACCGAGGCAGCGTAGAAAGTTGACTCTCATGACGAGTACAAGGAGCGTCGTGAAGATGCTGATCAGCTTTCCCGTGGGACACAGGTGTTGAGTGGGGATGCTTAGGTAAGCACTGACAAAAACTATTAGAGGGCAGTGATTGCCCAGACTACTAAGGATTAGCTATGGGTGGTGAATAGGTATGGAATAAACTCGCCTCAGCTGCTGCCTAAGTGGGGCAAAGAATGACTGAGGAATCCAAAGTAAGAAGTAAGTATATGCATATGTTTTTTTATGTTTTCTGTTGTTCTGGTACTGTATGCTCAGTTATGTCATAGTCTGTCATGCACTGTATTGTCTGCTGTACACTTTCCAATGAATTCTGTCCCTGTGTAATGTTGTTGTATGCTTTCTAATGTCATGGTATGCTATTCTGGACCAGGGAATACCCAATATTGATGGACTATTAAAATCATATGAACACAGATGTGATCAGATGTGACCAGGTGTTCCTGATCAAATTGAATGAGAACAAAATATGCTACAGTCGTCTTACTTATGTTACAGGTCAAAAAAAATATTCCGCCAGATACAACTAGACTAGAGCATGCACGAACTTCCCACTTTATTAGTAAAATATGTCTCATTCTGTTCTTATATGCAATCCGCAACTACCTACTAAAAAACCAGGTATGGACATATCCTGGCATCAACAGACATGGCCGATTCTCACTGGGGATGACTGTACATTACTAATATTGAATCTTGCATCGTATTTACAAAGGAGGTAAGCTCCCAAGCCTCTCCAAGCACTCCAAAACCAAGCCAAGCCCTATCAATCCAAAGCTCTGCGATCCAAACCTTTCCTCAGCAGGCAGATCAGCTTTTTCCAGACTGTTTCTCCACACTGCCCATGCGATAGCTAGCTTTTCCTTCAGCGTATCCTCTGAGAGTTCCTCCATCCTTCCAACAAGCTGTTCCTTCATGTCATGCACAAGGAATGCCACACTCTCCCGCATGGCATACAGCCGGTTGCTCCGATATCGCTTCTGGGAGCACTTTGCCAAGATAGTACCGATAACGAGTTCTTCTTCGCGTAGTCGAGCTCCGGCGACTTTCGACAGGGAGTAGGTGCTGGCCATGTATGTGAGCTCTTCGCGATATGTCATGTATAAGGAATCTATCCAAGCTGCCGGTGGTTGGCCTGATAGCCCTTGTAAGTGGCCACGAACATACGGCAGAAGCGCCATAGAGATGGGATGGTCCTGAGGTTTCGCCTGGCTATGAGGGACAAGTTGGGGTATGTCCTCCAGTGTAATGTTTCGAAAAAGGTATCCAAGGGCGCGACTGGATTCGTAGTAATCTGAAGAACGAGGAGTATCTTCTTCGGCCTTGTGCCAGTCAGGTTTAAATTTAATGAGACTACGTGGCATCTGGCTGATGTCAACCTTGTTTCCATTCTTCGGGTAATCTACCGCCCAACTGTGCATCTCTGCCAGCTTGAGGCACGAAGGATCCAGTGTTCCATGCTATTACACCAGTAGGGTGAGATCAGCGGGAACACACAGCATGGAACGCACTTTGGACTGATCTAGTGATCGTCATCACCACATTAGACGAGGCTGCTCTCGCTCAAGAGGAGGTTGACTCGCCTGCTATCACAATGTGTTTATCAGAAACTAGGCCCTGTGAATTGTGTTGTATTGAGCGAGTGAGAAGCCTTCAAGGAAGATGTAATGGCCATACCACGACGTCCGAGTGGATATACTCTACAATGAAGTCGCAGACATCCTTGATAGTGCTTGGTCTGTCAAGCTTGAAAGTCGTCACTGGTAGGTAGGCAGCTGGGTCATGGTGTTCCGGCACCAGAAGCTCTCCGTATTGAATTACTTCATACATGTCTCTGCGAAGACTTGAACTACTTTACCGAAGAACTGTGAGCGGCTTACCCGTCAAGATCGCCTCCTCCAAGCCCATTTGGCAGTGACCAGGTACCTGTACCAGATGTTGAGATCCATGATCAACGTCACGCGTTATGACCTGCCACTCGACGAGAACACGACAACATTTTTTAAGTGAGCAAACAGGCACAGTTGATCCTCGTGGGGTTTCCCTATGGCATATACCCGCTGGACTGGCTACTTGTGAGCCACTACACGCCGTACATGAAACACACCCACCATCACCGGGATGAATGACTGGGCTTCGCGATATGAGACACATCCCTCGGAGGTATTTAGGTTCTTCATCCCCAGGGCGTTGTACACACGCTGTGGAGAGAAGTGAGGCCTCTTTCCAGTGAAATTATTGAAGCACTTGCCAAAAATCTTCCCTTGCGGTAAGCAGAACACATTCTTGAGCCCCTTTGCAACATATGCTGGGCCCTCATCCGCCACACCAACGAACATGTGGCTGTTTGGAATCGGGATACGTGCATCATGCTTCACTCCGCGTAAGACGTGGTTGATTGCGCACGCGCGAAGCTGTGCAAAAAAGGGGGTATCTAGGGGTTGCTGCAAGTGGTTTGGTTTAAGCTCCAATCCCAACGTGTTCAACCTCCGGAAGATTGCTCCGAGCCGGTAATTGAAACATAGATGATGTGATTGTAGCAATTCCGCGAACAGAGCAACAGAGTCATGGGCCATCCTTGCTTTAGCCACAGCATCTTCTTGAAGCTTCAAGAAAGCCTCCTTTGGCGCACCGCGATCTTCGAGTACCGTCACCAATGGTCTGTCAGGTAACGAGAGCATTGAGGGAACCTATAGGCACGTGAGGAGCTGAACACGAACCTGTTGAGATGGGGAACGTTGGGCTTCCCGATAGCGCGAGCGATCTCTATTGTCCCATATTCTTCACCAGGAACATCGAACTTTTTCATTGAAGGCCGAATACACATATGAATTCCTTCCAGTCTTGTATCAACAGAGACAACACCCTTGCATCCGAGGAAACGAATCTGATACTTAGCCAGAATGTCGTGTGAGAATGGGAAGTGGGACATAATGCTGGTCTGCGAACTTACTGCTGTGGGTTTGACTGAATCGACTGCTAGGGTGGGATTGTCCGCACATAAGGCTTCCCAGATCAACTCCGATAGCTCCGACGAGATCGTCCCAACACCATCGGTGAAATTAATCCCGTTTTCTTCAATATCGGGTATCTCAGACCACTGATTCCTGCCGATTCGGACGGAGGGGTCTGTTGCAGAAAAAGGTTGCTGAGCAATTGTTAGTGAGGGACAAGTAAATAAGCGGCTTTGACCCACCGCCATCCGAGCACCATACTTCGATGGACTATATATGACTCCACTGAAGTCTCCCAACGAATCACGGATACTCTGGGCTGTCACCATGCCCTTCTTGGGGTGCTCGAAGGCACTGACATACCAGACTGCATGTTCTCTCAGAGCAGATGAAGAGTATGCTAAGAACTCGAAGTGTCTTCCGGCGAGATCGAAACCCTCTTTTAGCAGTGTACCGACACGCTCCTGTAGATAAGATGCGCCGTCTACATCGCGGTCCCACCTATATTGAAGGCGATCTTCATCACGGAAGTCTACCCGGATGAAGCGATCTTCGTAGCCTTCGTATTCCCGTATGACTCTATTGGACTGCGTGATTGTAGGCCCCTCTAAGAGCAACCGGGTTGGCGTGAACGTAGCATGGTGGCAGAAAAAGCGACTTCTAGGAGGGGCTGATCGTGGGCGATTAAGTTTTTTCTGCAAGGCCATCTCGAAGCATTTCTCGATGGACTGTCCCGGGGGACGTCGGGCAGCAGCTTCTGCGAAGTGCCTCATGACGTCTCCCGCAACGCCCTGGTGGCGGCGGATCAGTTCTTCGACTCGTGGCCTCAGGCCTCTGAGTTCCACCGTATTTGCAGCACCGTTGTGCAGAAGTGCTTCAATCTGAAATGCAATTCGCCAGTTCGAAGCAAGCGCAGGTTTCCGCAGCCACATGCTGATGTCGTTGAGGGCCTTTCTGGTAAAAAACTCTTGGCGACTGGCATCTATGGATACCCCATAGATTGGGGGGCGGAGTAGTGCGGTTTGGCAGAACTTCTCGAACCTCTTCAAGACATCTCCTTTGTAACAATCACCGTCGTCGTATAGCACGATGCGCAGGTGATGTGCATACGGAGCGACGATCGCGTGTCCAGGATTTAGAGATCCCACACGATGGAGATATCTATCAGGTTTCTGTCCGGTGCCGATAACAGGGCGAAAAATTTCCTCTTTATGAATAACGGGAGGAGTAAGTAAGTCGAAGCAGACATCTATCCATCACTCGTAAGCAGTTCCTTTGATAAAAGCACTAACACCCACAAAGGTTTCCGAAGTCGTGTCCCATTGCCATTCTGTTGATACTTGCAAATTTAACGATAATGTGGTAGAATGTCTGCTCTTGCATCGGGTCGCCAATCTATCGTAGCCTTAGGGAGGCGAGTCACTCGACTCAACTGGAATGATCCTCACCCGGACCCGAAGCAATTTGTGCTCATACTCGAAGAAAAGCCATGCCAGGCTGTCCTGGCGAAGGTCTTGATCCCACTCCACAGAAAATGCACGGGGGTCTCGAGGAAGGGCATTTGTCGGTCGGTAGAAGGTACCTAACATCACAGAAGACCAAGTCGATTAATGTCCAATGCAATTCGACGATGCGCGGACCTATCTGGACATGCGCAACGAGGAAGGGTTGATCGAGGGAGTCGATCCTCCACTGACGATCTTTTGCGATATCTGGATCGATGAAAGGAGCCTTTTCGAGCTCAAGAGCCAAATATCTTGGGACCTGGTTGCTGTTGGGTCCGACGAACCTGAGCTTTTTTCCCTTTACCGTGACAGAAATCTCGCCATTTTTATTGAGGGATCGGAACTGATTGGCAAGGTCACGAGTTACTGTTAAGGATCCGGAGCCACTGTTCTGTACACCCCCTGCCTCGCTCATGTTCAGTCGAACATTGAAATTAGGTAGACGTTCGTCAGGACCAGCGACAAATGGCCCAGGACACTTGTGTAAGGCCTGACCTGCGATCGCCTTCGTTACCTCCCATTGATCGGCTTTGAAGTCAATATTTCTGATATAAAACTCCATTAAGAGGGTAAGTGTTGGCAATGAAGTGCAAGACGGATACGAAGCGGATTATAGTGAATCAAAGCAAAGATGATACTACTATCACTGATCAGGTAGCTGGTCGCCCTAATACTTGGTCAGTCACAAAATGTAACAGAAAATAACGCCCGTCACAGCCAACCGTATTGACATTCCGCTCGGCACCACCAAAGTTGTCCAATGAGCAGTAAAGTTGGAATATACTGTATTGTCGACGTCGTTACACATTTGTATTAACATAAAAGATTAGTTGGAAGGCTAAATGTAATTAATGTGCAGTATCCACTATATGAAACGAAGGGAGGATTGGTATGATCATAGGGAAGGGATACTATGTACTATAGAAACTCGAGGTATGATGTGGAAAACTTGGGCTCGGATGTGTGAAATAATTGGGATCCTGATGCCAGAAGGTGAAGGGGAGTGACTGGGAAGCCGGAGCAGGATCCATTGCTGAACCATGGTAAGGATGACTGGATGACCAGCTTGAGTTCGGAATGGGCGGCGGCAACGGATGGATGGAATGAGGAAATTGGGAGCTGGTGATTGGACCTGGGGAAGGAAACACGCTGCTGGTGTACGAGAATGGAGTGTGATGTGTACTAATGTTGTGCGGCGGCGGCGCCACACTGTGACGACTTGGCCCTGCCTCCGGTGCGCTCTGCTGGCTTGGATTGTGTCTGTCATAGCTGCACGTTTTGAACCCTGTCCACGGCGTTTGTCGGTGAATACTGCAGAAAATCGAGGATTACCGGCGAGAACAGGATTTTCGGCCATTTTCGACTTGATTTTCTCGGTGAGCTGAGAAATTGTGTATTTTTTCTCCGAAATGGGAATGAGAAGGGCTCGCGCGATTGTGATTAGGTCGTCTTCTGCTTGTAGAAGGGCAAAGGATTGTCAAAAGTGTTGGATTCTGGAGGTCTCGTGAACCCGTTTGTTATCTTGGGGCAGCTCAACACTTAATCATTGGGGACTGCATTATCACATGCCACGGACACACGGACCAGTTATATACTTAGCACTTCACAAGATTATACCTCAGCTCTGTTGATCTACTATCAGCAGTACTGAGTCACTCTATTTGTCTTAGTCTCTACAGGTTATGAGCCCCAGGTTCACGGCATAAACCTGCAACCACAGGAGACCTTAGACATTGGTGATCGTGATCGAAATCACGACAAGAAACTGCCAAGCACAGTCATGCAGCTCGATCCTACCAGATCAGGATGGGAAAATTCGAAAACATATTGGAACTTCTACGAATGGCGGAGGCAAACGGAGCACTTGTTGCTTGGGGAAGGAGTCTATAACCTCGTCAGCAAAGGCATTGACCCCAACAAGTATGTTGAATATGTGTCTGTCATGCCAACGCTGCTGCTAGGAGGGTCTCCCACCTCGTCAGAACATGAAGCCATCCTAGGCTGGATCAAGCAGGATGGATTGGCAAAGAGCATCATCCTACATAAAGTCAATTCAACTGTCCTCGCTCTAATTCCAGACAGCGTCTCCATCACCACTTGAGAAGTCTGGGAAATCCTCGTGAGTCACTTCAATCGCTCTGACATCTCTCTTCAGTTTGGCATTAAGACTCAGATCTCGAACCTGAAAATGATCGGAGCCGGAGATGCAGAGAAGTATGTTGCCGCGCATACACTGGCAAACGAGCGACTAGCAGGCATGGGAGCAAAACCCAGTGATGCAGACTGCATATACATATGTGCTGCTATGAGGACTGCCCAAGTCAGGCCTCTGGCCCATGATCTGCAAAACCATCGAGATGGACATGGAACGTGCCATGCAGGTCTCCTCTTTCGCATCATTGGCAACTCTATCATCTTCCATCTCAGCATCTTCCACCTTCAGCACCATATCTGCCCATAATCCGTTCAACCGATCAGTGGGACGTGTGTATGGATTCCACAATGCAGCGAATGTGATTATCAAGGAGGCAATGCAACTGCATCATGAAGGAGCACAGCCTGGGCCAGGATCAGAGTATGCAAACGCAGCCATAGTGCAGGGACATGGATGGGGGGAATCAATCTGAACTCCCAAACAGGGCTTCGAAAGACGAAGAACAATCCCAGTGGGACTTATTGCATCACGTCACCCTGTGCAAAACGCAAGTGTTGTGATCATGACACTGCAAACTATTACCAAGAAGGCAGTGGTAAGGCCAGTCAGGCACCATGGCAGCAAAAGACAGGAATGACAGTGCCTCCGCCTTCAGCAGGACCATCCCCTCCAGTACACATGAGTGTGGCCGCGATCATATCACCTCCCTCTGATGACATGTTCCAAAACCTCTCATGCGCCTCTCTGGTCAATGTATCAGACCTCACCTCACTCACACATGCCATAGCATTGACCATCCTAGACTCTGGGACGACCAGCCATCTCATATGCGACCGGAGTCACTTCTGGTCATTCACACCGGATGAGACGGTACAGGTCAAAACTGCTAATCATGGGACATTGTCCACGCAAGGGCACGGGGATTGCATTATCATCCTCACACTGGGGGAGGAAAGGTTTCGAGTTTGTCTCACCAACTGTCTATATGTGCCCGACGCCGTTCTCAACCTCCTCTCAGTTGGACGCATGACCAACAAGGGGTGGGACTTGTGCTTCAGAGGAGCTCCAAGTTGTTGCAAAATTGGATATCAGCAACAAGTTCTGGGGGTGGTGGCAGTCACTAACTACCTGTGTTTTCTGAACATAGAGTTTGTTATGCCACCCAAATTGGACATCCAGATCCCTATTTCAAAGGGTAATGAATTCACAGCATTCACCCCAAGCCCATTGAGCTGGGACCTGTGGCACACTCGTCTTGGGCATGCTGGAGGGGAAATTGTGAAGTCCCTTTCAGTGACTGTCACTGGCGTTCATGTGAACTGTCACACTGCTCAGTCATGCTGTGAACCCTGCATACTCGCCAAGCATCCATGCAAGCCTCATCCTATGTCCGAATCTCCACCGAGCACCACATTTCTCGAACTTGTCCACTCAGACTTGTGCGGACCGTTTCCCATTGCCATGATCCATGGAAAACATTACTTTATCCTGTTTCTCGATGACTATACTAATGTCATTAACATTCAAATGCTCGCAACCAAGGATCAAGCGTTCGACACGTGGAAACTTGTTAAAACCCGATGGGAAACCAAATTCAACTGTCGAGTTAAAGCCTTGCAAACCAACAATGGTGGGGAATACATCAGCGATGAGTTCGAACTCTCATTACAGGAGGTGGGGACAGAACACCGCAAATCCGTGAGTTACTCTCATCAACAGAATGGAAAAGTGGAACGCACGGTATGGACAATGGAGGGACGAGCCCTGGTGGTGCTCTTTCAGGCTCGGTTGCCCTCCGGGTACTTCGGTGATGCAACACTCCTAGTCGGTTACCTCTGGAATCTGACCCACACTCAAACACTTCAACCTCACAAAACCCCATTTGAAGTACTCTATGGACATAAACCAGATCTCTCCCACCTCCGCATTTTTGGATCACAACGCTTCGCATGGATCCCGCCCAAGCAATGGATAAAGAATGGTCTTCACTCTCGCGAGGCAATCTTCATGGGATACCCAGACGGGGTAAAGGGTTGGCAACTGTGAGATGCACAGTTGGGCTCGTTCTTCAACTCCTGAGACGTGATATTTGATGAAGGCTCTGTCATGTATCATTATCCCGAGTCGGAGAAACTGCGAATCTCACCAGTCACAAGTTCAACAGAATCCTCGAACCCCAAGTCGTCAATGTCCCCATCCATCTCCACGACCAATGCAACCGCAGGGGATCTGACACCCCCAACCTCACCCTACATCGAATCCATGGTACCCTCTCCTTCACCTGCACCTCCAGCTCCAGACTTGCAATGCATGACCCGGACATCCAAACCCACAGAGCGTGGTCAGCTATATAGAGAAGAACTAGCAGCACATAAGGCTCACCTAGACACACTTCGCCAGACATGCATGAGCAAGGAACACACTGGAGGATCGGTCAGTGAGGGGGTGTGTCAGGGGGACATCCAGGGAGAGACGGAAGTCATGAGGGATGATGAAGATGTGACAGTGGAGAACCAGGCTAACTTCATCATAACTGAACAAGCATACCTCTCGATTCGCAGTGACTGACACCGCAACCCGGCAACTCCAAACTATGATATGATGATCCCGCCAGCAACATATGATGAAGTGGTAAAACGGTCTGACCAAGAGGGCTGGTTAGCAGCGATGAAGAAAGAACTCGACTTGAAGAAGGAAATGGACATTTGGGAATTGGTGGAGGCCCCTCCAGGACGAAAGCTGGTCAGAAACCATTGGGTCTTCGAGTTCAAAACCCATGATCTGAAGGGGGGACCAAAGTTCAAGGCACGTCTCATAGCTCAGGGTTTCTCACAAATTCCAGGCATTGACTTTCATCAAACATACACACCGGTGGAAAAGCAGGCCTCAATTCGTCTTCTCATTGCCCTCACAGCAAAGGAAGACTGGGAACTGGATTGCTTCGACACGAAACAAGCCTTCCTTCATGGGAGACTGAAGGAGACAATCTACATGAAGCAACCATGAGGCTTCGAACAGTACGGAGCATCTGGAATCCTGCTCATCTGCCGAGTGCTCGCCTCACTCTATGGTCTCAAGCAGGCAGCAATAGACTGGTACGAGCTCTTGTCAGCAGTTTTAACAGGTCTAGGTTTCCTAAAATCAAAAGCTGACCTGGCAGTTTTCATCTATGATATGACTCGAGTGGACGGGACAAGAGTCATCTGCATCATCGTTTGGCACATTGATGACAGATTGGGAGGAAGCAACAACAGGGAGTTTCTGGACTGGGTAAAAGTGTAGATAGGAGAGAGGTTCGGAATCAGCGACATGGGATCAGTGACAATGTACCTCGGGATTGAGATTGAGCGAAACCACGAGACAAGGGAGATATGGATTCATCAGGAAAGCTACATCAAGTATCTTTGTGATCAATACGAGATGACAGATGCAAACCCGGTATCACTCCTGATGGATCTGAACCACCCTTTTGGATGGGACACAGACAGGTTCCCAGTCATTCCAAATCTCGAGCATGCCTTTCGAAAGCTGATTGGTGAGCTAGTGTACCTGGCAACATGCACATGAATGGATATTGCACACACAGTGCAACATCTATCACAGCAGTGTGCCCACCCAGAAGCACGACACTATGCAGCTGGGAAGCGAGTCATCAGATACCTGAAGGGGACAATGGGGCTGTGTTGTCACTATGGGAGCCCAGCTGTGGACACCATACCTCATGCATACAGCGACTCAGACTGGGCAACATGTCCTGAGGATCGGATCTCCATAACAGGATACGTCTGGTTCTTCTACGGAGGACCAATTGCACATAGCTCAAAGAAACAGTCGACTCAGGCATTGTCATCCACGGAAGCTGAGTACATGGCCCTGGCAGCATGTGTTCAGGTGGGCCTATGGATCAAATCGATGTTTGAATCACTTAATCAGCCGATTCCCCTTCCCCTTCGCATTCATGCCAATAACATGGGGGCACTGTCACTCTCGAACACTGCACTGAATCACAGTTGCACCAAACACATCGATGTCCATTATCACTTCATTTGAACTCACGTCATGCAGGGGACCTTTACACCGCAGTGGATTCTGACACACAAGAACATAGCTGACACTCTCACAAAGCCCTTGCCAAAACCGACCTTCAATCAGCATTGTACCTCGCTCTCATTAGTGTCTCACTGAGGGGGCGTGTTGGATTCTGGAGGTCTTGTGACCCCATTGGTTATCTTGGGGCAGCTCAACACTTAATCATTGGGTACTGCATTATCACATGCCACGGACACACGGACCAGTTATATACTTAGCACTTCACAAGATTATACCTCAGCTCTGTTGATCCACTATCAGCGGTACTGAGGTATGTCCTTTACATAGATACACACCTCTTGTAACTAACCTATGACAATAGTCACTCTATTCATCTTAGTCTCTACAAAAAGTCTTCAAAACAGCATCATGGTCAATTCTCACCATCCTTGCCTCACCATCCGCCTTCTTCTGTGCCTGCTTTTCTGCATCTTTTGCCTCTTTTTCCTCCTGTGTGTGCTGCTGTGCCTTGAAAGCAGTTTTCATATCTGGATGTGAGATATAATGAGCTTTGAATTTCATTGTCCTTCCCTTTGTCTTCTTTTTCCCAGCTGTTTGGTCTTGCAACATCAATAGTTTGTGCTTTTCCATTGTGCAGTGAGTATTTGCAGCCTTGATCTGAGCAGCCTGGGATGTCATGGTGTCCATCAATGCTGTGCCCTTGGAACGAAGTTGCTGAACATATGCCCAACACTCCTCTTCATTAGCTCAGAAAATTGAGCAAATGAGGGCATCAATGCAAGTGGCCCAGTGAAGAGAGGAGTGGGCTGTTCCGGCACCAAAGAAGGAGGTGTAGGGGGTTGGTTGGGGGTTGGGGCATGTGAAGAGGTAGCACATATTTGTGACTCAAAATTGCATGGTTGTTCGTGATGAGACGCTGGGCCATGGAGTTGTGCACGAGCTTCATCAGCCTCAATTTGATCCTCCTTGTCTGAATTATAATAAAACCCCTCATCACCGCTGCCCTCCAAGTCATCTTCATCACTTGAACTCTCCTTGTCTTCTACCACATCCTTGGGTTCCATGTGTGGCACGGTTGTCTGGGTGGGCCCAACACTGGGGGGTGCCATTATCTGAGGAGACGGAGCATCACCCGAGGAGGGGCATGAGGGGCACGAGGGGGGGACACATGTCTCATAAGATGTAGCTTGACTTGGGGTGAAGTCTTTTTCTGTGAAGATGTCAGGATTGAAAGGGTAAATTCCAGTGCGTTTGAATGCCTTCTGAATCAATGTGGGGGTCATGATGTGGTGTATGGACATGTATTTGGGGATGAAGTTGTAGTGATTAATTTTGACCCCTTTGACGATGTGCTGACCACAGTGGGAAGTCCACTTTCTTGAAACAGAAGAAAAAATGCCAACATCCAATGGCTGAGTTTTGTGAGTGGTTTTCAATGGGAATCCAATAATAATAATTCCATATTCATATGCGACAGCTTTGAGACCATTGGTCTCATGGGAGTCATGTCCATCGACATTGAGAACAATGGGTTTCTCATTGACATGATGTGCCAGTGCATTAGGCACAAAGGTCTCCCTAAACCATTTTTTGCAGAGCTCCCAATCAGTCCACCCGTTTGGTGATGTTGCAATCCTAGTCAAATAATTAACATTTTAAATAAACAACAGCCTGAGGAGAATGCACTCACACCCCTATCCCATCGATGTCTGAGTGATTAGCTAGAGGTCCTTCCTTCATAACGAAGCATGGTGGCATTGCAGTTCCAGCTGTGTTGACACATTTAAGCATTGTGACTAACTCGAGATTATCACTATGCAAACAATAATGTTCTTTATCTTCTGTCCAAAAAATAAACTTCATTCCAGAATATTTTCTCCCACCACCCATCTGGCTGCCCTTTTTGACCATATTCCAGTTGTGCTCAGGGGGTATGCCATCATACTTCTCTTCCACCTCACACCGCAGCTGAAAGTATTCTTTGATTGTATTCTGGTTGAAGTTCTGTGCTCATTTTGGATCGAGACCATGTGGTTTTGCTGAGACTAGGCAGGGGTGACATTGAACGAAGCGCCGAACCCAGTTCTTCCCAGGCTGCTTACCACAGATCTCATATATGTTTGACAATAAGTTTGTCAGATGTAGAGGGGTTGCAGAACTGGAATGGAGCCAACACCTAACAAAATACAGTGAACTCCGGAACCAGAACACCAACTCTGCACTCCTGGAACGTCGGACTTCATACCTCTGCTCTGCCAACAGGCGGATCTACTCAGAGTTTTGGCGCCAGCTCAGACTTCGTGCGGACTTATGCAGAATGGTGTCACATTTCATCAACCTTTTCTCATCATCTTTCCAAGCCTCTGTCAATGCTCCATCACTTCCTGACATTGCTTAATTCCATTTCCCCCTTGTTCCTGTTCCTATTCCCTGATTATTATTAGCGAGTGCTTCTCTGCCCATTCCGCCACAAATATATACCTAGTTTTCACTTCAGATTCCTCAGTTGTTCTTTGCCCCTCTTTGGCAGTGGCTGAGGTGAGTTTCCTTTATACCTATTTACTACTCCAAGCTAATCCCTAGTAGTCTGGGCAATCACTGCCCTATTATAGTTTTTGTCAACACCATGCTACTAATGTAGCCTCCTGTACATCAGTGAGAATGCAAAGCTTGGCATGGCCTTCAGCTCTTGTTCTGTGAGTCCCATGTGCTCGATTCAACACAGTCTGCCTTGCAACCTGCCAGTGGGAAGACTCAGCCCTCAGTACATGACCAGTTAAAGAGACAGATCTGAGTTTGGACGAACCCCTTGAGCAGTTTCAGCTGCCCTGTATGAACAGTAGGTTCCCCGGGCAACTCCTGAGATGGCAGCTTGGATACGATTCTTGTAACTTGGCTGTGTAGACTTAGGTAGAGTTACATGCTTGGTCCACTGCCCCATCTCTGGCCATCACCTGGGCTGCCAGTGACTGTGGCTCTGCAGTGTCAAACACAGCAGCTTCTACAAATCCACACTCCGACTCAGCACCACCATCACTTTCGTGACTTTGCATCTTGTCATGTTGTTTTTGCTAACTCGATGAACAATGCATAGATCAATGTGGTTTAACTTTGTAGTAGCTTAAAGTATGAAGTAGATGTATTGTGGTCATACGGATAAAATTTTGTAAGAGATCTACAATGAGTTTCCACAACCTGACCAAGTATTAGGGTGACCAGCTACCTGGTCAGTGATAGTACTCACACCAGAGACAATGTTGAAAAAACCTGTGGGATAGATTGAGCTCATATCTGGAAACAAATTTTGCCTGTGCACACACATTTGCTGGGTGAACAAACTTCTGACATATATGCAAAAATTGACTAAAACCTTTTGTGTGGACATGTTGGTCAATTCATATCCTGATTATTGTTGTGGAGGAAATTAAGGATATGGTGATGCAGATTTATGGTGGAAATATTTGACATTTGATTACAGCTGTTTCCAAGTCTGTGTCGCCACAGCAAATCACATGACAATGGCATAAGAGGTTCTCATAGTGACTGAGCCCCAGGAAGGGGAACCTGTTAATAAAGAGGGGGGTGAGCTTGTTGTCAATACTGGCAGCCAGGAGTTGGAGTTGGAGTTGGAGTTGGACGATGAAGAAGCCCCAATGGTGTTCAAGAGGCAACGTGCCCAGAAGACTTCTTCATGTGATGCCGTTCAAGCAGCATGAGGCAAATCTAGTTCTGATGGAAGATCTGGTTCTGATGGCAAATCCGGTTCTCAGGCTGATGGCAATAATCAGCCACGAGTAAGCGCTGATGGCCAGAAAGGGAAGCAGAATTCTTCATCAGTTTGTTTTCCCATTTCAGTACTGTAACATGATTTTACTCATAGAAACTGTTCTTTTCTATTGGGATTGTTTGGATGAACACTATCGCAAATGCAGCACAGAGTCAGCAAAAGGAGAGTATGCAGGTGTCGGCAGTGTCAGGGATTGGGCCAACAAGCTCGATGAATGTGTCCCACTCTGTACTTTAATGTCTCACTGCTTGACTCCCAGCAATTCTAGGCGTCACAGTGCACAGTCCTCCCTCACTGGCAGCATTGGGACTGGGACTGGGACTGGCTCTCTGCTCAAGGGCCCCAGGGCCACACCTGCTACTACAATCTGCTCAAGTGCATCAATATGCCCCTCCACTCCTGTCAGCATGCCACCAGCATCAGACACATCCTTATATAGAGGGTGACGATAATGTAGAGCGTCAGGCAATAGGCCTCTCAGCAAGGGCAGGCTCTTGGCATCGCACAGTATCAGTAAGTTTCTCACCACAACCACAACTCACACTCATTCCTTTCCATAGGATAGTATCATTGAAGTCGTCAGCAGTTCTGAATTAGATGAGCCAGATCCGTCCCCCCCACCCCCCTCACAGTTCTGTACCTGGCTGGCACAGAAACAAGCTAGAAAAAAAAACAAAGCAGATGTCCATGAAGAAATCTCTGAGTCCAAGTCTGTTAATGAGCTCAAGATTTTCAACAAAGACCCTGCATAAATGCAGAGCATGACTGTTAGCAAGGGCATCAAATGGCTTCCGAGTCAACATAGCCAGGTCTGTTATCATAGCATTTATAGTCTTAAAGTTGACCATCTGAGTCTCGAAATCATGTAGACAGATACAGAGGCCTTGCAGTCAGGTGCCCCTCCCTCGAAACAGGCCAAGATACAGTGCAGTGCCTCTGCATCTCAGTGGTCTTGAAGTGGGGCCAAAAATAAATACATCAACACCAACCTACCTCCTGGGTGCACAAACAATGATATTTGGTGGCAGGTCTTTGTCTCATCACTTGCAAACTTTGCTGTTGACTATGAAAATCCCTGGAACATTCCTTCCAACAAGCTCAAGACTGCCTTACAACTTATATGGGATGTAGTGTACAAGAATTCCATTCAAGCACACTGTCATCATTGGCAGGCCAGTGTTCTATGTCATGAGTTTCATTACAGTGTCCTGGGACATTGATCACATAACATTCTTCCCCCTTGACAGGCCAAGCAAAGTCTTAGCAACTGGCAAGGAGGATTTGTGGCAGCGGCTGTCACCGTCATCATGACCTTCTTTGCTCAAGACACAGACTTTGAGGATGCTGAACAACGTGCCGAGTTTTCAACAGCAATGTTGAAGGCGAACCGCTTCCTGTTCAGCCAGAACAAAGGTCTTGATCACAAGGTAGATTCACACCCAGTTCCCAATGTACTAGTACAGCAATACTGACTATGAACTTAAGACTTGGTCAGGGCTGTGGAGGGCATTGTTTGTGCTACAAATGTTCACCCACCACTTCAACTTCATTCAAGGCCATGTTGCAGTCCCACAACTGAACAGTAAGCAAGCAAGCCCTCGTACTGTGCTCACACTCACTTGTGCAGCAGTATTATTTATTTATTCTTATCTTGTGATGGTGCATTGATGATCATTCACTCTCTCAAAGGTTTGCTGTACACTCACATTGGTTGCCAACCACCATATGACTTTCAAGGCGACTCCAACAGGCAATATGTGGACTGCTGTCATCTCTAAGGGTGGCCAGTACAATTTCAATGAAAATGTTTGGGGTGCAATGACAAGGCGCTACCTGGAGCCGATCACTGCTCTGTCCAACAAGCAATTTACACTTATTGTGGATGAGACTCAGCTGTATGTCAAGGGAGGGAAAGTGACTAGTTCCTTGGACTCAGGAGACGAAAAGAACAAGGAATTTGAAGACCTTTTTGCCTTCCGCCCCAGGTAAGTCATTTATTCTCATTTATTGTCTGTGATCTGCTGATGTCCACTCATTTAGTCATGTTGTATTTATTCGCAACTGTTCTCATTCTGTACTTTGTTTTTCTCCTCTCCACTGCCTCTCACCACTCACCATGTCACCATTTCTGCTTATCCCCCATTCATTTTACTTGCCATTTAATAACAGTCTTGTATATACTACAGTGGCTCAGCTGTCTTTGTAATCTTAGTTGTCTTTCCGCAAGGTGCCTCAGAATTATAAGCCATTAAGCCCCACAAGATCAAGTAGCACCAAATTTAAGCCAGCTACTTCTTGGTCTTGCCAAACTTTGCAGCTTATGAATCTTGCTATGGACCTCAAGCACATTAAGACAAAATAAGTTCAAATAAGAATTTTGTAAATTTACTGATGTAGATTGGTAGTTGGTACCCTAAGGATTGGCTGGATGGACTAGCAGTATGGGCAGTGGCTGTAAGCCCCCTGATGAGAATTGTTGCAAGTTCAAAACCGCTGCCTCCGCTTTCTTTTCCTGCCCCTTGTCATACTGTACACATGATCCACCATGTGGCCCAGCCCCTATCTTCAGAGAAGGGCATCTCAATGGATGACTAAGCAGGTGGACAGCCCAGCATGACCTCTTGGCACACAGACCAGGCACTGTGGGCATTTCCTAAGCAAGTATGTACTGCTGGGAAGCCATTTTTGCAGAGTATAGCAATGTCAACTGCCCACCATTGCCAATCCGGGGTCAGTCACTCTGAATCCTTATGCATGCCCTTATGACTGCCTGTGAGGAGCTTTTTGCTGAAGAATCAGACCTGTATCTTGATGAAGTCATAACCTGGCTTGGTCTCACCCACGATATCATTGTTTTGAAAGCCACCCTTTGCTGAAACCTCAAGGAAGTTGGTCTCACAAGGAAGATTCCCCACAATATGGCTGCAGAGCACAAAAAGTTCTCTGTGAGGAGTGGTGTGAGTCTATCTGCACAAGCTTCTGAGGAGATGGGATTGAGTTCATCTGTGTGGAGGAGACCAGCAAAAATGAACTCCCTTGGGCTTGCCACTATGGGAGGGCTATGTCAGGCCAATGTGTGGAACTTTCTGATATTTTCATTTGTGGGGATTGGTACTCCTTGGAGGTGGCACTCACAATCAATGGCTACATGGCTGCTGATGTTGTTGAAGGTTCCTTCAATAGTGAGACATTCTATGAGTTTATTGCAACAAAAGTGGTGTGTATGGTATATTTTGGTAAATATTTCATTGTATGAATGGCTAACCTGTTGTCTAGCTTCCATACATGAACCCTTTCCCTGCTGAGCAGTCAGTTCTTGTGCTTGACAACTGTCACATCCACCACTATGCCAATCTTGTGGATTTGGTCTGTAATGCAGGTAAGAGTCATTCGTCTTGTGTGACAAGCTAATTCTCATTGATTCTAGGCTGCCTTTTGCTATACCTCCCTCTGTATTTACCTGACTTCAACGCTATCGAAGAGTCCTTTAGTGCATGTATGTGTATTCAGTTGTTTTATTAGTGCTACTATCTAAATGACTCGAGACAAGACAAGGCCTATCTATGATGCCATGCACACCAACCATGCAATGATGATGGCCCCATTCCAGTTCTGCTTGAAGCATGCGGTTGCATCATGGGAGAGACATTGCATGCTTGGTTTCATCACTCAGGTTACATTATAGAGTAGTACAATTATCACAGTGGTGGGACAATGTGGTTCAAGCAAAGACAATGTGCAGTACAGAATGAAATGACAACATGAATATTATACAAGAAAGCACAAAAAAAAACACCAGACATGATCAAGTCATTCCCATGACTTGGACCCTCTGACAATGGCCTTACATAACTTGTGATGATGGATCAGGAAGGTTCGCCAACTGACAACACTGAAAGAAACATGTTGCCAATCAGCATTTGACAATGACTCTACAACTCTATTTCCTGGCATGTACCCAAGACAGGTGAGCTTTTCTTGGTCCAAAGCTGATATCTTGTATACACTGCAAAATTTCTCTAGGCTCACAGTGTGATTCATGGTTTCACTGGGTGACAGCATCTCATTCTGTGGTGCTAGCTGTAGTGGTGGAGGGATCATACTAGCTGGGCCAACTGGCGGTAGTGGGGGAGGAACGTAGTAGGGATATGGATAAGGTGGGTAATAGGGCATATGATGCATGGGAGGGGGAGGACCGTGGCTGTGTGGATAGAAAGATGGATATCCCTGTGGGGCTTGATAAGGACACATTGCAGCTGTAGGGGGGATTTGGGGCATCACGGGCTCAGGACTTTGGGGACAGCTGGCCTGACATAATCATGGCCTCTGAGGTGGCAATTGTATGCAGCAAAGACCTCGGGAGATGCATCTGGACTAGGATGAGGTGGCTTCACTGATTGAGCTTTCGTGAACATGTTTGACATGGGTAGCTCCTCCAACATGGCACATTTCTGTGGCTTTGACCAAGTCAGACAAGATAGCATGAATATCAACACATGAAACATGCACAATCACTGCAGCCCATACATCAAGGCAAAGTGATGTGAGCTCCCAAAAAAGCCCACTCTTTGCATATATGCGCTTGGTGGGAAACAAAATATGGTTTCCAATTGGAAAATTCTGCTCAAGGTCCTTGCACTCTACAGAGAACCAAGTATGCAAATGATCCTATGAGAGTTATAAACAGATACTATGTGTCAGACACTGATACCACAATACTCACAATTTTCTCCTTATGAGACAATGGTTTGGATGCATCATTATGTACATTCTTGTCATAGTCATATATTGGATTGTTGTGACTCATAATCTCACTGGGAGGCTGAAATGTGTCAGATGAGAGTTGCCAGTGGCAGGCCTGGCATACGTTCACAGCAACTTACAGCTTCATTGTCAATGGGATTTGGTAAGAACAGAAAGATAGTATGACCTTTTGTACATTCTGTGACAGCTTCAAGCATGGCTTTATAGCCCACTGGATTTGAGAGAACCTTCATTGGAAGGTTTGTGGGAGTCTCAAACTTCCATCACAGTCAAGAGAGTGTTAGACCAGCTGAGGTAGTATTCACAGCATCAACTTTGACAAAATCATTGAACAGAGTGTCTGTGCAGAACATGAAGGGAGGGCATTGAACAACCTTCATGACTGAGGTGGCAGACTTGCTGTGACCACATGGAAGCTGCATGGTGGTCATCTCAAGATGGAGATATGCTGTGATTGACATTTTTGGTTCCTCATTGTTATCATCCTCAAATGTCACAGCTTTGGATTTGACGGTCTTTTTCAATCAGGAAAGCTTGGCCTGTTTTGCTGGTGCACACTCCTCTAGAACATTGGGCTTTGGCACATCCTTTCTCTTGTGATCTTTCTTAGGCTTCATAGCCATGATGTGGTCCAATCAAGGGCTGTCACAACCAAATTCATTGATGAAAGTGAACTCCACTGAATGGGAGTGTTAGTTCCAGGTGTACGACTTGGGGATACTAGTATACGGACTGTTGGGATCCCATTGAAGCCTACTGGGGCTATTATGGATGCTCTTGGAGATCAGCTGGTCAAGCTCCTGGTCATCTTCATCAGATATTGCTGATGGTAAATTGTTCATGACTCAGAAGAGGGTTTGGCTGGTCTCAGATGATAGAATGAGTGAGTTCTTGAGGTGGATGATGGCAAGATGATGCACACAGGCAACCACAGCATGCAGAATCCAGTGCATTCCCAATTGGGATGATCTCAAATCACATGCTCAAAACTTTGGAATTTCTCATTATCCTTGGAAACAGCTGTAACACAATGATTACATGAACAATTTTGAAAAAAATTGAAATTTGGTAGGGAAAGCAGATAAATGATCAAATTAATCTTGCTGCATTCATTTCAAAGGACATATTTGGATTTTGCCACTGATTTGCTACACAGAAAAAGGAGATAGCAAATTCTGCATTTGTCCATGAATATGTGACAGTGCCCTACTAAGGGGGGTATTAGTGGGCTACCATAGCAGGTAATGTTGGAACTAGATACATAGAAATGTGAGTCAGATCTAGGTACATTGTTAGAATGAAGTATATGTGTGAGATAATAGACAGTGCTTACCCCCAGTCCAAGATAATGAACTGGGGAAAGCACCAGTGGCAGGTGATTCTACTTATATAGTCTGTTGGTGTTTGTATACCAACTAGTGTGTCTCATGACACAAATCTGTGTGCCAACACTCCTCCTTGAGACAACACTAATTATTTAGATAGAGAGAAAAAGAGAGAATGAAGAGAGAATGAAAGAGAGAATAGAAAACTCCTCCTCGACCACTAGTCCCCCCCACCACCTGGAATCATTGCAAGCCCATGTGAGCATGCAGGCATTCAAAATCTCCCCAAGGTAGAGGTTTTGTGAAAGTGTCAGCAACATTGTGCTTAGATTTGACACAGGGCAGTTTGAGCTGGCCATCCTGAACTTGTTCACAAATGAAGTGATATCAGAGGTCAATATGCTTGACACGAGCATGGAATAAAGGGTCCTCAGATAGTGCAATGACCCCATTGTTATCACACAGAAGGGGTGACATGGTGGGCTGCAAATAACCAATACCAGCCAGAAGCATCTACAGCCAGAGGAGTTCCTGGCAAGCATCAGTGGTGGCAACATATTCAGCTTCACATGTGGAAAGGGTGATGATGCACTCCAGGTGACCATATCAGATCTGAGGGAGAATCAGTGTCCACTGACAGAATGACATGTGTTGGGGCAGGCAGCAAAGTTGCTACTGTAGAGATACGACCTTAGGTTTGTTGATTTTTTGAAAATCAAAACTGATCTTTGCCTGATTTCTTATTGGAGCACATTGGCGAGGAGTTTTTTCCTCATTTGTGATGTGTGATGAACCTAAGGTTGTATCTCTACAGTATCAGTATACCCAAGCAAGCATGCAGTATGATCACCCCTGAGAACTAAACATAGGTCACAAGTCCCTTTCAGATATTGAAGAACTTGCTTAGCAGCTTCCCAATGACAGTGCTCAAAGTGGTCAAGGAACTGGCAAAGTTGATGAACAACAAAGTGATGCTGGGGTGAGTGCCTTGTGTGATGTCATTCAATGACCTGACAAGGTTCTTGTAGGGGGTGCAGCCCATGAATTTGCATTCATTGTCAGTGATAGCACTGTGCTTTCACATCAAGTACATACCAGTCTCCATGGGGGTTGAAACAGCATGAACATCCTGCATGTTGTACTGAGTGAGGAGATGGTCAACAAGGGCAACTTGTGAAAGGCACACAGTCTTGTATCACAGTTACAATTGATGGCAATCCTGACAAAAAATGGGCCTCACCTAAGTCATAGTGTTTCAAAGTCCAGTTGCTGGACTGCCGAAAAACTGACAACCAGACCTCAGTTGCCAGTTGCTACAAATTTGGGTGGTCTCAGCCTCAGTCTCAGGTCTTCTTGGGATTTGCTACAACCGGTCTTTTGCAAGACCATAGAGATCAAAATTATTGTATATCTATGTACAACACACTACAAAATATACACTACATTCATGGATGTGGACCCATGAGGTGACCCATGGCAGGTAGGATATGTGTAGAGTGGTGATAAAGTATACTACAATCACCAAGTCAGGAGTGGGGCTGAATATGTGTGGGTACAGGTGAAAATCACTGGTTGTGGATGAAAATGAGCAGGTAGAGCTGAAAATGTATGGGTAGAGCTGAAAATGTGTGGGTAGCACTGAATATGAGCTGGAGGGACTGGAAACAAGTGGGTGCAGCTGGAAACACATGGGTGCAGCTGAAAATGAATGCTTCACATAATATAGTGCTACTGTAGGATACAGCTAGCTAAGGTTGACAAAAGCCCATACCACATGGGCCAGCCAATTGTCAACCAACCTATGACCTGTAGTTGTAGGGTACGGATGGGCTGAGGTGTGAGAAAATCCTGTATGATATGGGCTGGCCGAGTAGATATTTTAGTAAGGGCATTTTGAGTAATGGATGGGCTGATTAAGCTATGTCTGTGTGGAATGGATTGGCCAATATGGGCATTCAGTAGGCCTTGGGTGGGCCGAGGGATAGCTGTCCTGTAGGTATTGGATGGGCTGAGGAATGGATGACTCGTGGGTGTTGTATGGGCCAAAGGATGGGATACCAGGCCTGTAGGTGTTGGATGGGCCAAGGGAGGGGTGACCTGTATGTATGGGATGGGCCGAGGGATGGCTGGCCCATAGGTATTGGATGGGCCGGAGAATGGGTGACCCATAGGTGTTGGATGGGCTGAGGAATAGCTAGCCCATATGTATGGGATGGGCTGATGCATGGGTGTCTCATAGGTGTTGAATGGGCTGAGGAATGGGCGGCCCATAGGTGACAAAATACAGTGAACTCCGGAACCGGAACACCAACTCTGCTTTCCTGGAATGTCGGAGTTCATACCTCTGCTCCACCGCCAGGCAGATCCGCTCGGACTTTCAGTACCTGCTCAGAATCCATGCAGAATTCATGCAGACTCTCATCATTCTCTACTTGTCATCATTCCTGAGCCTCCAGGGGCATTCCATCACTCTCCTACATCGCTTAATCCCATTTCCCCCTTGTTCCTGTTCCTGTTCCCTTCATTATCATTAGTGAGTGCTTCTCCGCCCACTCCGCTACATATATATATCTAGTTTTCACTTCGGATTCCTCAGTTGTTCTTTGCCCCTCTTT
>KN825165.1:0-28391 GCA_000827395.1 Paxillus rubicundulus Ve08.2h10 | reverse complement strand
AAATGGTTGGATCGACGCGTCGGCGGAATAGAGTCTGATAGGGGTTTTCTCCACGGAGTGCGGACGTTGGGCTTCGTGCGGTGATGTAGGCAGCTGTGGCCATGGCATCTGCCCAGAAGGACTTTGGGAGTTGGGACTCCTCCAGCATGGTGTTTGCAAGGAGGGATAACATCTGGTTCATCTGCTCTGCTAATCCATTCTGCTCCAGAGTGTAGGGAGCGGAGGTCTCATGCAGAGTTCTGTCCTTTTGGAGTTGCTCTTGGAAGGCCTCATTGATGTATTCCCCTCCTCCATCACTCCAGATGAAATCCACATAGGCATCAGAGAATTTCTCTTGTCTGACCTCTGTGTGGAAGAGCATTTGGACATTGACTTTCCAGTGATTGTAGATCTGGAGTGCTTCCTTCTTGTGTTTCATGAAGTATATCCAAGGAAAGTGGCAGAAGTTGTCTACAATGATGATCCAGTACTTGTACCCTTCCCAAGATTGAGGAGTTATTGGAGATTCTGGAATGACATTTGCATGATATAGCCCCTGTCAATGAGTTCCAGTGAGGACCAGAGTTCTTCCCTTTCGGATGTAGCATGTGCTTGAACTGGCTGGAAAATGGTAGAAAGTCCGGTGGTGGAGAGGCAGTTTACAGAGATCAGCGAAATCCAGAATTCTGGAATGAGCAGGACATTGGTCAGGATGATTTCATACTTCTTTCTGGAGATGGTGGAGAAGAGTGTGACAATTCCAATTCTGATGGTGGAGGTGGTGGAGTTGTCTCCAAAAGCAATGGGACAAGGTGGAACCAGCGGGGAGTAAGTCTGGAACCAGGATCAGTGTGGGACCATGTGGGAAGTAGCTCTGGAGTCGATGATGATGGGATTTCTCCCACTGGCCTTGTGTTCAGACAACAAGTAGGCAAGAACACGTGCCATTAAAGACTTGGATACACCTTCTGTAACTATGTTTGCAATGTCTGGAGTTTTAGGGGTAACCTCTGGAGCATCCTCTGCCATATGAACTTTCTCCTTCTTTTTCTCCCATTTATTTCCTCCTCCTCCTTTTCTCAGTTCCTTTGTCCAACACTGGTAAGCATAGCAGTTGTCGGAGTTGTGTCTGGACTGTTGGTGGTGCTCGCACCAGGCAGTGGAGTTGGGTGGACAAGCAGAGGACTTGTTGGAGACTTTGAGGGTGGAGTCTGAGGGTCCAGAAGGGTGAGGTGTGCCTCCTCTGAGGTAATTTGGGTTTTCATGGCATCAAAAGTGAGTTTTCTATCTTTGACGGTGTTGATGACAGAGGAGGTGAACATGTTCCATTCTGGAGTTTTCAGAAGGGAGTTTGAGAGGATGAAGGCAAGGAGTCTGGTGTCGGCCATGAACTTCATTCCAACAAGGTGAGCTTCCAAAGTCCAGAGAAATGTGATGTGCTCAGAGATGGCAGAGCCTCCAGACCATGTGGATTTGAACAGCTGTTGGAATATGTAGAAGGCGGAGGTGAGGCTTGATGCTTGGTGAATGGATAGGAGTGCATCAAAGAGATCCTGGGCAGTGGTATGCATCTCTGTCTTGAGCAGAAGGGCATCACTGATGTTGTCCTGAATGATTCCATGCGCACTCTCATTCTGCTCTGTCCATTTCCGGACTTCTTCCACCATGGCTGTGCCAGAAATCATCAGAGATTTGGATAAGGTAGGGGAAACAGTTGAGGGACCAGGAATGCTGGGGGACATGACAGGAACAGGTACAGTGGTG
Source organism: Paxillus rubicundulus Ve08.2h10 (assembly GCA_000827395.1). NCBI lineage: Eukaryota > Fungi > Basidiomycota > Agaricomycetes > Boletales > Paxillaceae > Paxillus > Paxillus rubicundulus. Next base: position 26,648 of record KN825165.1, on the reverse strand, counting down.
GTGGTACCTGGGATGCTGAGGGATGTGATCAGACAGGTGTCTATTCCTAGGGCCATGCCTAGGACTTTTCCCTCTGAAGTTTTTCCATGATCCAGAGTTTCCAGATTTGGAAGTTTGAGGGACCAATCAGAGTCAGACATGTGGGAGTGTCAGCAGAGGCTGTATTGGACAACATGGTAGAAGTCCTGAGTGTCCAGAGTTTGTCCAGATGTGTGCTGAGGGACTGTGTGAGAGTTGAGTTGTTCTGGAGAGGTTTCCTTCCACTAGTATGCGCTAGCAGGGCTCATAACCTGACAAAAACTATAAGAGGGCAGTGATTGCCCAGACTACTAGGGATTAGCTAGGAGTAATAGATAGGTATTAAGTAAACTCACCTCAGCCACTGCCAAAGAGGGGCAAAGAATGACTGAGGAATCTGAAGTGAAAACTAAGTATATGTATGTAGCAGAGTGGGCAGAGAAGCGCTTGCTAATGAAAATCAGGGGAATAGAAACAGGAACAAGGAGGAAATGGAATTAAGTGATGTAAGGAAGTGACAGAGCATCCCTGGATGCTCTGGAGCGATGACAAGAAAAGGATGATGATATATGATAAAAGTCCACATGAGTTTCACATGAATTCTGAGCAGACCCTGAGACTCTGAGCGGTTCCACCTGGCGGCAGGGCAGAGGCATGAACTCTGACATTCCAGAAGTGTGTAGTCAGTTTTCTGGTCCCAGAGTTCAGTGTATGTTAAATAATGTATGTATATGCTCAGAAACATGTCTTCAATGTTAATTTGAGTGAAATAGATGTATGGAAGTCCTATTTACACAGTGGGGTTGTCTACATTATGCTGATGCTCTTCTTGGCATTGCAGCTGTGCATCACTGGATTCATCATCCTCAGCATGCCACTTGGTATGTCAGAGAATGCATATATACACTCAGAAACATGTCTTCAATGTTAAATTGAGTGAAATCAATGTATAGATGTCCTATTTACACAGCAAGATTGTCTACATTATGCCAATGCTTTTCTTGCCATTGCAGCTATTCATCACCCAATTGAGCAGCCTCAGCAGGCCACTGTGCATGCATTACTCCAATGTTAAATTCAGTGCAACAGGTGTGCAGACATCCTATTCACATAGCAAGAATCTCTATGCTATGCTGCCACTTTTCATGACATGTGGCCATGCATGCCAGTGTTACCAGATATATACTTAGAAACATTAGTTCAATGTAGAGCAGCAAATACCAAGTTGCCTGACACAACCACCTAATCAGACAAGTTCCAAAGCCAAAATGTGCCCATGGGCCAAAAACTGAAATATGAACAACCAAAACTACTGTGATGATCAACTAGCTAGCCTCTGACAGAAACTACCATAAAAGGGCAGGGATTTCCCAGACTCAGCCACTGCCTAAGGAGGGCAAAGAACAACTGAGGAAGCTGAAGTGAAAAAGTAAGTATTTATATATGTAGCAGAACGGGCAGAGAAGCACTTGCTAATTAGACAGGGGATTAGGAACAGGAACATGAATGGATGTGGAAATGAGGTTAAGCAATGTGAGATAATGATGGAAATGCCCCTGGAGGCTTGGGAGTGATGGTAGACAAAGGATAATAGGATAGGGTAATAGTCCATGCAAGTTCCTGACAGACCCTGAGCAGGTTCTGTGATTCCAAGCAGTTCCAGATGTATTCCAAGCAGACTCCATGGCTCCAAGCAGATTCATATAGGGAGCAGAGCAGAGCCATGACTTCTGTGTTTCCAAATTTCCAAGTTTGTGTTCCAGTTCTGGAGTTCACTGTACTTTGTCAACCTCTATACTTTAATGAACCACTCAGAACCATGGAACCCATGGTTTTCATCCAGAACCCATTCAGAACCCATCTGGATTGTTATTCCGTTATCCTAACAAGTCCTACTATCACTCCTGAGCTTCCAGTGGTATTTCTATCCTTATCCTACATACATCACTTAAGTAACTCCTTCTTCCACATCCTTTATGTTCCTCAATTTATTCCTGATCTCCTCTCATTTTTAGTGAGCACTTCCCCACCCATCACAGTACATATATATACTTACTCTTCCCTTTAGATTCCTCAGCCATTCTTTGCCCAGGCTCCTTCACACTGCTACTGTCCATTTTGAGGGGCAATGTGCAATGGAGTGAGGACTTAAGAGATATCTGAGAGGTTGAGATAATTTTAGAACCCATGTGCAAGTCACATGAATTCACCAAAAATCAAACCCAGAACAACCTTAATCTCCTCAAACTCACAGTGATGGCTGCAAGAAAATGTTTGTAAAAGATGTCAGCCACAGTGGCTGAACCAGCGCATGTTGAAAAAAAACACATAAACCGAAATTAGGGTTATATATTCTGACTTAGGGGCAGTAGTATACCTAGCCAGCACCTTTACACAGTGATAAGTACCATACCACAAAGTGAGACACACAGTATGCAACATGCACCCTCTCAATGTCGTGTTTGAAGCACTGGACCACTCTCAGATGACTGCGGCTGAATTCATCATATTGTTGCTTACCTGTCCACAGTATGAGAACCACCAGGTTCTCAGAAACCTTCTCAAGCACTCCAAGGAGATCTTCAAAGCATTCCTGCAACATCTGGCAGTTTGGGATAAGCTGTTTGACATCCTCAAAGACACATACCTGTGAGAAATTCAATACCTTGCATCTGAAGGCAGCAGCTGGCATTTTGGAGCTTCAAAGACATCTACAAAGCAATTGGAAGATTTCAGTCTTGGAGAGATGGCACGAAAGATGGAAGCATGTGCCCCCAACTGGTGGAGTCTACTTGGAATCCTCCTCAATGATGAGGGTGCAGAGACTTGGTGAGTCGAGGATGGATGGTGAGGGAGATGTGGACATGGCCAGTGGAGTACCTAGTCTAGAAGATGATTTGGAGGACTACTGGGACAAGATGGATGAAATTGATCTCGAAGGAGGGATTAATGCACTTACAGGGGAAACAAGATCACATCTGGCAATTGAGGACAGGTGCATACAACACCAAGCTGCAATAAAGATGATGGTAAGAGCCATCTTGCTCGAGGAAAGCATGGCTAACAAAAAAAATCAGAAAAAAACCATTGTCAGCAGTATCATCATGCAGGGCATCAACCAGAAGTCAAACACCTTGCAAAGCATTCTGGGTTTTTTTTTACAGTCAGCGCACACACCTTACAAGGTCATAAACACCCTCGCACACCTTGGAATCTCCATCTCTACTGACACAATAAATTTGGCTATTCAATCTTTGTCTGTTGAGTCACAGAACTCTTTGTGGTGTCTTGTGCAGTTGCTCCTTGCTTTGTATGCCTACAATAACTTTGACATAGACCTAAAAACTCAAGTTTCAACAGTAGAGAAATCAAATGACTCACTCAAGCACCTCACATCAGGGCTGCTGTTCCCAATGGTCCATGGTGTATGTGTGAATGATTTGAAGTGTTTGGATGAGCTGTGGCAGTGGTCATCTCTGAACCCACAAGTTGATGGCCACCTTCTGCCCCAAAAGTGTAGCTGGCAAGAGTTGGTAAACATACATCCTGAATGCTCAGGTAATTCCAAGTCAAACCTTTTGTGCCATGACCAATTCAACTCCTGGATGGTTTTGCATGACCTCTGCACCTACAGACCTGAATATTTTTGTCAGTTTAAGTCCACCATCAAGGATCCAGATCCCATTGAGCAGATTCCACTAGTAAAAATGCCAATCTTCACTGCCAGAGCTATAGAAGTCAACAACTCTACCATGAGCAGGAATATCTGAGCAGTTGTCAAACCCCTGGCACAAGGCAGGATCAGTGATCCTGCAGTAGTGTCAGATGAGAGTTCCAACACAGACTCACCAGACATATCACAATACATTATATTCATACACGGCAACCTTGGCACTGGTGAGTGGCTTCTGGCTGCTCAGCTACATCATTCAATTGAATCAGATTAGGAGACAATGACATCACCATGCATCCAGCGCATGCTACATGTGAGCCAAGGGCAGTAAAGGTGCTGGCTAGGTATACTACTGCCCCTAAGTCAAAATATATAACCCTAATTTCAATTTATGTGTTTTTTTTTCAACATCTGCTGGTTCAGCCACTGGCTGATGTTGTTTCCAAATGTTTTATTGCAGCCATCACTGTGTGTTTGAGAGGATTAAGGTTGTTCTGGGTTTAAATTTGTTCTGGATTTGGAAGGAGATCATGTGTGCTCTAAAATTAACACTACCTGTCAGATATCTCTCAAGTCCTCACTCCCTCACACATCACCCCCCACAACAAACAGTGGCAGTGTGAAGGAGCCTGCTCTTTGCCCTCCTTAGGCAGCAACTGAGGTAAGTTTCCTTATACCTATTTACTACTCCTATGTCATATACTATGTTCCTGACAAGTCAACTCTGCTCCTCTGGAGCCTACTCCGGACCAACTCCACCTCTCTTGCCTTATTAACTCTGCTTTTCCACTCCTCCACCCTTCTGCTTATCACAAGTCCGCTTTTCCGCTTATCTCTCTTACCCCTGATTCCCGTACCTTGTTCCTCATCCTTGATCCCGTACCTTGTCCCTCATCCTTCACTTTTGACAGACGTTTGGCATATCTAATAATCCCACCTTCCGATTAATCCGATTTCTGACTCGCTCTGACATTTCCCAACTTAATCCTATCTCTTCGACACCTCTGACTCATATTCCACTTCACTCCGGCACTCTGGTGCCCTCTGTGTTTACTTGTCCCCGTAGTATATAAACCCCTCTTGTAGTTTGTATTCCTCAGTTCGAATATTGACTTTGATCACTCCTCCTCTCTGTCCAACATAAGTCCTTCACTCAACACTTGAAGCCAGTCTTCTTGTTGTTACTCTGACCCTCCGACATCTGAATCCCTTTACTACTCTGCTCTGCCATTACTCCGCCCGCTTCGTAAATACCAGACTGAACTCGGACAAGGGCACAACACATAAGTTGAAGCCGACATCTGCTCTGCCTCTGACAACTCCAGACAGCCCAGAGGACTCAGCATCTTAACATCTTAGCTAATTCCTAGCAATCCAGGCAATCCCTGCCCTCTTATAATTTTGTCAATTAGTACTGCCAGTCACCAATTCCCAACCAGCAACAACAATTGGATGGGGGGGATGATACATATGTGCATGGGGCTCTGGAAACATCAGAGCAAGGATTGGAAATGAAGGGGAGAATCCTTCTGTCCCACTTGTATGGCATATGTATTCTGTTATCATTCTAGATGCAATGCTCATTACATCAATAAACATCTATCAAAACCTACACAGAAGAGAACAAACATAATACCACCTCCTTGCTCTGCCATGTGGGAACAATGTTGGAAATTTGTTTTTTCCATTGCAATGAATACTGATCATAAATCAGTGTCATTGCTGTTGCAATGGGTATAGGAATGCCCCATAATGTGTAGTAATCCTGCCCCAAATTGGCAATCTCTCTCAAATATCGTTCACAATCTACTAAATTGCTAAGAAATTCATTCCAATCGTTTAGAATAACAACTCTTTCATTAGGATTAGGGTTGCAATTTAAAAATAAAATCACCGACAAAAGTATGCAGATCTCCGCGGCAAACACCGAGCTTCTGTATAGTACTCCGCAGCCACAATCCTCCTCCCAATACTGGACATAGCGTCAGCGCCGTCCTCAACGATCCTCAAGACTCAAGGTATGTCGCGACGCCATGTATGTTTCACATCCTGGAGCTCAACCCTCGCTGTCGGTAGGCAGGTATCAAAATTGTGAGTTTCGATCTCGTTTTTTCTTGTGTGCAAAAGGATTTTTGGGGTTGCGGAAACAGCATGGGAGAATGGGCCAGGGCAGGACAAAATCGCGACGGCAGAAGCGGGAGAGTGGGGCTTGGACGAATCGTCGAAGCGGGATGGATCCCTTTTACTCTGGAATCAGGATCGCCCCCGACACAACCGCTGATGCTAAACGATCCTTCCCCCAGAACCACCAATGGCTCAACGCGTCACCCTCCGCAAACGCACTCCCTACAACACCACCTCCAACCGCCGCCGCATCGTAAAGACCCCTGGTGGCAAACTTGTATACCACCACCTCAAGAAACTCCCCACCCAGCCCAAGTGCGGTGACTGTGGGATTGGGTTGCCTGGAGTACGTCTCATTGATGGTAGTGTTGGTTGAATTGCTGATTTTTATGTATTCGCGCGTCAAAATAGATCCCTGCACTTCGTCCGCGCCAATATGCTACTATCTCGAAACGCCAAAAGACTGTTCGCAGAGCGTATGGTGGTTCGCGGTGCGGCGACTGTGTAAAGTCACGGTACGTAAATTCCATACCTTGCCCATCACCCCTTCCTTCCTAACCAATCTGTTGACGTCCGCCCAGCATTCTGCGGGCATTCTTAGTCGAGGAGGCAAAGATCGTGAAGAGGGTCATCAAAAGTCAGACAACCCCTGGCCGGAAGTAAATAGCATCGCAAGCTGACGGCACCCTAAGGGGGGGCGGAGGCCAGTTGCTTTATGGCTATCGACATGCTTTTTACATCTTATCACTTCTATTGCATCTCATGTAACAGCCACAGCAAAACGATCGACCGAGGTCAGTATGCCTATTGCGATCTCGTTATCCCAGGATGAAATGAGCTGAAGAACGGTCTACGGTGGTGGTATATAAGTGTGGTCTACACACAGTGTGCCAGTAAGAGAGGATACTAAGGTCATCCAAGGCCGATACATGGTATGTTGTAAAGAAGACGGGAGAATCGACATATTATCAAGAAGAAAATGGCGCATCAAAACTGAAGTAATCGACAAGCACCAACACCACCACAGCTCTCATACTTTGGTGACATCCCTCTCCTCCGCCCAATGCGTAGGCATCGGCACACTCGGTCCATCATAGTCTGAGAACGGATCATCCTCCTTTGTGTCCCTTGTTTCGCCGTACGAATAGTAAGACCCACGCTTATAGTCCGGTGGTTTGCCATCGAAAGGAGGAGGTCCTTCTGGAGGTTCGTAGGAAGGCATATAGGCAGTGGTATCATAAGGTGCGCTGTATTGGGTGGGGTAGCCGTCCATCCGTACTTGGTTCGAGGGTGCACGGGCAGCATTGATGGGACTGGTGGGGTCAAGTGATTGACGATAGTAGGCGAATGCTATGGATGTGAAGAGGAGTCCTAGGACTGGACAAAATGAACGATCAGGACTGCTCCATTGCAAGATGTAACTCCGCTTACCAATCTCAATCAAAAGGACGATGATTTCAATCCATGAATCGTGATTCCACTCATCGTTGCAATCTGCCAGGTGTCAGAGGGACTTCGCAGTGACAAGTCAGTAACTTACATTCTGCGGCTTGGGCTGCATCGAGAGGAGATGATGGGTTTTCGCCCCAGATTCCGAAAACCTGAAACATGTTAGCTACAGCTAACTCGGGGGGTTTGAACTAAGACGGACAGATCCAACAGTACCATTCTGTGCAATAGCGCTGCACTCTGCGATCAAATCGGACTACCGAGGTGGTGACTCGTGAGCATCATAATTGTCACCTGGGTAATGCTGACTATTTACACACCTTGAATGTGAAATGTGTAATAACTCGCATGAATCCGATTGCTATTATGAGCAGTGTGCTCAGTGCGCACAGGAATGCGTACATCTTCACGAGGGTGAACCGTTGCTAGACATCAATCATGAATCATGATCTATAGTTTCGAGGACAACACGGCAGTGAAACGTACCAGTACGGCGGCAGTGACACCAAATGATTGGAAGCCGCATGCGACTGCATACATAACACCCTGCGCTATCGCCAATGGCGCGAGCATTGGGTAATTGCCTGATTCTGACGTGTCAGCCAAAGGTTCTTTCGTGTCGCTGTATCAAGGCGCACTATTTTGGTCAAGCTTGAGGTCCTTGAACGACGAAACCTAGAGAAATTCAATCAGGATAAACAACAACATTGGTTGCGGGCTCGTTGACGCACAGTCCTGGAAAGCGAGTCGGATTTGAGCGTTCTGACTAGTCAAATTGCACTGGTGTAGACGTACCATGCCAAAGCCCAAAGAGCCGAGAGGATAGACGCTAACGGTGCCGTCAGTGCACCATCGCAAGGGCAAGTAATACTACGAACTTCCGAGCACGACGGGCCTCAAATTTCGCCCATAGTATCTCATAACGTATCGATATGTGGGTGGAGCGCCTGTAGCCAAAGCATGTCATTAGGGTCCACGAATTGCCGCGAGATATGCTTACCAGTTGGCGGTGCCCTTCTGGTAGACATGGTTCGATGTTGGTCGCCTACGGTCCTTGGAAGGGAGTGGAAGGGAGTGAGATAACTTGTGAGCAAGGGAAGAGACAAGGGTAGCCAACGTTTGTATTTAGTATGAAGGCCGTCGTGGCTGCAGGGAAGGGGCACAGCAACATGTATTGATTCCCACGCCATAGATGCTTTGTTACTGCGAGTGTAGTACTGGATAGCATTCGTCAACATCTCGACCTGGGCAGCCTGTCCAGTGCCCAACAACTGGGCGAGATGTCCCCATCTGGACAGCCCTGTTGTCCTTGCCAGGGCTGTTCTTATTCTCTGTTAGGCGTCCAAGTTCCGTCGCTCGTCGCCAGTTGCAACGAGCACAGGTGTTACATCGACCCGCCCGCTGAAATTTACCAGGCGACGATGGCTTTATGCGTTACGTGTGGAATAATGATTGGGTAGCGTGTCTTGCGTCTTATTATTCTCCAAGGACAGTAAGGTTGCCAACAGTGTACTGAACATGTCTATCGTGTATTTGTCGTCTATGAAGCACCTATCATAGGTACGATTCAGAATGCAGACCGTCATCAATGATGGGATTCTTCCAGATGCTAAATGGATTCAGGATCCACTCTATTGAAAATGTACAGATGTTGATATCGCTTGAGGCAATAGAATCCACCAACGTCCGCTGGTCACATTGCAAAAATTCCGATGATTTTGAACGGAGGGACTACTTGTCCTTCTTCGCCTAATAGCAGACACTCGACATAATGATTTCCCCGTGAGACAGAATGGTCGATGATCTCGAGGCTGCAAGGGTAAAAAGCATCATGTTATGAACGCAATCAACAGCAGAGAACACATACGTTGGTACTGGGCTACTGACATCCCCCGCATTCTCGATGATAACAGCCCCTCCAAAGTTATCATCCACCCAACACTCAACCTGACTGCCCTCCTCCACTTCATTCATAGGCTCCTTAATGTAATATATCCCTACATCCCCAGAACCCACCTTGATTGGCACACGCAACCTACTCAGGGGCATCGAACTATGCCAGAAATATCCGGCTGTCAACAATGGTGAGGTTCCTTGTGGGTGCGCCGCGCTCCATCCCGAGCCATAGAACAATGACGGCGGTACAGGGTTCACGAGGTCGTTCGCGGACGCGCAGAATGGTGTCGGCTCTTCGAACGATGTCCGTGGGCGAGTGTTGATACGTACAGGCGGAATACTGAGTTCAGGATAGATAGGGATGGTGTGGGAATCAAGGGAGGGCGCTTGTACGGGCTTCTTTCCCGAACCAGCGTTATCGCCAGCAGCCTTGGGAAGTTCAGGAGCAGCACCACCTTTCCGAGCACCAACACCACCAAACAAGTGCGTATCTCCGCCGGGATTATAACCAGGGGCGAGCATGATAGGGATCGTCTCGTAGGAATGACCACCAGCTGTTGACCATGCGGCACATATTTGAGACTGGAAGTAAGAGATGAGGACGTCCGCGAGGAGTGCATGTCCATCAGGGTTGGCGAGGACAGCGTCGGCGAAGTAGGGCTTGATGAATTCAGGATCGGCCATGTATGAAGGATAGAGGATAGGTTTTACGCTGAGGCCACGTAAACTGTTGCACCCTTGGTTGCAAAAACTGGAAGGCCATACCTGATGTGAGGGACGTCATAGAATTGGGCGACGATGTTGTGCCAGTGGTCTGGTCCAGCAAAACCATGTACCGTGTGTACCTCGGGACTGAAATGACCTAGGATGACAACAGCAGGCTGATCTGGTCGGTCTAGCAGTGAGCGTACAAGGAGCTCAAAGTTCTCCATACCCCGCTGGTCACTGGAGCGCGAGAGTATGTTGTAAGAGAGCGAGCTCATACAGTTAAGAGACATACACAACTCACCCCGGATCATCGACATCGAATTCTAATATCACCAGGTCAGTGTGCTCGGGTACGTGGTGGGCATTGCAGAAAGCAAAGTACCCAGAGTTGGTTCGACGCATGGCACCATTGGTGAGCTCAGAAGCGGGATGTGGGAAGACGCTCGACCACCACTGGAAGAAAGAAGAAGGATAACAAATTGGGGACAATGGGTCATCACCAGCACCATGACAAGCCGACACTAGTGGGGTGAAACGAATCAGTTCGAGGCATCGAGACCACGACAAAAGGACTCACCTGAACCACCCAAGACACTCATAGTAACAGGCTGACCCAACAGCGCCTTGTGTATCACTCGATGTACCCGCCCACCGCTCCCTAGATGCAGCCGACTCTGAGCGAGTGGGATCACTCCATACTTCTCCGCAATGTCATCCCCAGGCCCAAATACCGGACAAAAATCGAATGGGTTCCCAGAAACCCCTCCTCCTTCTTCCGAGCTGTTGGCCGCAAAATAGTTGGCTTCGTGGAGGTAGTTTTTTGGTACCAGCCCGACAGTACTAAATGGCAGCGGACGGTAATGGGACGACGGACGAAGGTGACGTGTCAGCGCGACAATCGACACGAAAGCAAGAAGGAGGCCCCATATGCGGTTGGGAACGCCAAACGAGCGCTGATACCACCATGAGCGGGTCGATGAGTTGATGCCCATCCCGGTGAGGGGGTGCTGAGACGGGGGGGAGATACGTGCCAGACCCTTCCCCAGGCCAGAGCGTCGCTGCATGTACTGGCCAGAATCCAAAACGAAACAGGCAGGGCGTCAAGCTTTGAAACTTTGAAAGTCGAAAGGAGGACAAAGCAAAGGAGTGGCCTCAGACTAGCCGCGGCGACTGGCGGATAAACGGCAGGAATGATTAAACTTGAAGCGTATGTAATTTGCACTCAGTCACGGTGCTGGCACTTCATGCAGACGTTGCATTTTGACGTTGTCAACGTCGTTGACAAAGGCACTTCTACACGACCTACAGTATTGGCATGGCTCTCCATCTCCTCGATTGCAAAATCACGGCGCGAAAAGCGAAAAAGCTGGACTCTGTGGGAGTCGAACCCACGACCTCATGCAGTCCCGAATGCGAAGCATGCGCGCTACCAACTGTGCCAAAAGCCCTGACGCCCCTGACACGTAGTGCGACTTGCAAGGACACGTTGGTCACGGTCGGCCTGGACCGACGCAGTTCGTGATCGCGCTTCCGACACTGCCAAGCCCGATTCTAGCCTTTTTTCCTCTGGCCAGCTCTGGGCCCATGTGTATGAAGCGGGAGAGCTTGTGAGTTATCGTTTGGTTAACGATTCACAGACAGTGTTACCAGTACTGTTGTGATAGGTGTGTAGATCTCCAGCCTTTCGAGATTACAATGAAGAGTCGGGGATTAAAAATGCAGTGTCTTGCTGTAACTTGCAGGTCGCCTCAGCAGGTAAGTACTCCTCCTATGGTAGGGTACCATGAGCATTCCCTTGTCCGCTATTATTGAGCAATAACTCCCGCGGACGCCACTCACTGGCAATTACCGACCGAGGGTGCCTCTTAAAGCACACCTGGCTCGCCTTATCTCTTGCTGCTTTCCCTCATCTGCAGGTAAACACTTCTAGCACTCCAATTAATCATTCCCGACAAACGCCAGATAATGTCTCAGTTGGTGACACCGCAACAACTCAGGGGTCACTTGGCGCTCCTCCGTGCCTTCCATGTGCTGAGGAAGACAGTCCAAGCTGGAAACGACTATCGATTTCCTGCAGGTGTGCGACTTCTTGATGCTGACCAGCGGTGGACGTGGTTTGTCTCCCTCGCCGTCGAAAGGTTTGATGCAAGTTCCAATCGTGAGCGAATATTGACATCGTGCCAAGGTTCGAGCGATGGTGCCTTACCATCCAAGCGTCTGATACGGAGTGGCGGGGTCTACCACCGATAGACGTCGCCATGGTTTGGCATGCATACCTTCTAAATCCAAGGTAGGAGCAAAAAGCTAATGTTTGTTATCGTGACCAATTCTGGGTAGCTGGTATGCGGAAGACACAGTCAGAATATCCAAGTTGAAGGCGCTTGCCAAATACAACGAAGGGTTTTCAATCTTTCTAGTAGGTAACATATATTCCACTTACTCCGGTGTCTCAGTCTCTTTTTAGGACTTTCCTGACCTTTTAACTACCGAAGCCCCCCGTCGAGATCGTGTGGAGACATGGAGGCACCGCACAGGAACTCCATATCACCCATTCGACGCAGCTGCAGTCCTCGCTCACAAGCACGTAGAATGCCCTCGATGCTCAGAATATGTCCTAGCAGGTTTGTTTTGCACTTTCGAACTGTCGTGCTGATCTCTCAGTCGTTCGTTGTAGCATTCGTGGCTCCAAATGCTATGGGTTACGCACAAGGCAACTTCAAGATTTTATGCACGTGCGGTTTCGAGATCACCAAGGCATCACTCGGTCTCCACAAATTCGCCAAAAACCTTGTAGAAATGAATAAGCCTGATGCCTATCTCGCGTATGCACAAATCTCATTGCTCAGTAATTGATGCCACTGACTGCCGCTGTCCAGCGGATCTCTCCACACCCCTCGTGATTGTAATCACACCACGCGGGCTGGGCTCATAAAGAACGCGATCCTGCAAGCGAAGCCACTCGTGGCTGGGGGTTCAGTCAAGCAGATAATGGAGAAGACACAGTACGACAGGGCAAAACTACATACGGCGCTATCGGAGGAGGTCAAGGGAAATTAGTCAGTCCTTTGGCCATTCATTAGAGTACTGTTTGCTCACACAACTCACCTTAGCATTGAGAGGATTTTAGGGGCTTACACGGATGATAGGATATTTTCCATTGACCTGGTTGGCGCTGTGAGTGTTGATGGGTGTTGGGAACATCCAATGGAAATGCTCATTTGATGTAGGTTTTACGACAAGCATCCTTCGTCGAGAAGATGGCGGGCCTTGGGTGGACTCAGCCTGGTTTTTTCGACTCAGAGGAAGATTCAATTGTCTTACAGCATTGCATAGCAAGGTACCAAGCGTGAGTGTGTGACGTTCCTATGCAGTAGCCTTACCGATCACGGAGATGTCCAGTTTTCTCGAGCTGATGAAGGAATCACAAGGCTCGCTGCTTGTGCCTACGCTCGATATCGACCTGGCATGGCACACCCACCAGCTGATGGTTCGTCGTTACCGGCAAGACTGCTTCGAAGTGGTAGGGCACTTTGTGAATCAGTAGGTGCTTGTTCGATCGACAAATTACCACCAGTCCTGAATTCCACTTTTGCAGCGATGACAAGGTAGAGGAAGGTCACCTTACGACCTCTTTCGACGCGACACGTCGAGCTTGGAAGGTCAGTACACGTAGCTCGTCCGTCCATGTCAGAATTACTGACGGTCATCAGGAACGATATGGCCTTCCGTACATGTATTGTGGATGTCCCCTTCCTGATGAAAGCATAGGCAAGCGACTGCGTCGCACGCTTGGATCCGCTCACAACCACGGCGGTTCCTTGCTTTCCGCGTCTGATGCGACTTCCCGGGCAGCTATCCATCCCAGCGACCATAACGTTGTATTTACGATGCACCGACGAACCCAAAGCGTCCGTGCCCGGGAAGAGCGGGTGGAGGCACTCAAAGAACGCGCCCAAGAAGCTCCCCAACGCATACGGAAAAATACAATACATCGTATGCAGACAAGGCCCAACTCGACGATCATTGTGGATCGTGGCCGCCAACGACAGGCGATAATCCCAGCGCTCGCACACGTTCCAGCATTCTTGCATGCGATCCCGATGCTCCATCACCCACACCATCAGCAGCAGGGCTATCTTGCCCACTCGGGGGGCATCTTATCAGGGGGAAATTGTGCAACGGTACGTGCCTCGCTCACTCGCTGTTATGTGCGGTAACCTGACATCGGACCCCTCTTGTTCGTGTGAAGGCCGATAGCCAAGGAGGCGCTTCCGAAACAGGACCAAACTGTACTTTGTGCGGGGGAAACTGTATGGCAGGGGGGTGTGCGAATGGTGGCTGCGCAGGTTGCGGTGGTGGTGATACCACTTGCGGGGCAGGGGGTTGTGTAAGTGGTGGCTGTGGGTCCCGCGGGAGTGATGGTGCCTGCGGGGGAGGTGGCGGATGCGGAGGATGCGGCGGATGCGGCGGCAGTGGTGGATGCGGGGGAGGATGTGGGGGAGGGTGCGGCGGCAATTAGTACGAGGTACGAATATCCGGACACCAGCGACTGCACTCTGGAGTTGACCATGAGAAGAAGCCATGTATTCAAGTTGTACTATTAGTATCTCTCTATGAGGGGACTACACCCAAATATAAACACCGAAGTAAATTTTGTCGATACGAGCGCAAGTCATACTATGACTGCACGTCCAAGAACAAGTTACGACCACGTGTGGAAAAGTTCACAAAAAACCCCTTGCGGTACCGTGCACTGAATGACAGTGGGAGTGGGAGTAGCTGAGGGCAACGTAAAGGTAACACCCTGTAAGAGATTGTCAGAGAGCAAGAATAGGTAGCCAACCAGCAACTTACCACAGCGAGACAGCGAGACTGTGCCTCTGCTTCTGCTTCTGCTTCTGCAAGGTCCCTAGCAGTGCAGGACGGCTGGATGCAGGAAGTCACGGAGGCAATGATGGTCTGACTATGGCACAAGCAATTGATGTCGGCTGCAGAGCAGCCACCGAGGTCGGCATTGGTCGCGCATAAGACAGCGCAGTCTAAAGGGGGGAAAGGCCGTCACCGTGACATGATAGAAACAAAGGCGAGGTGGTAACATACGCGATGAGCGCAGAAGAGACTGAGGACACAGCAGTCAGGGCAAAGAGGGCAACTGCAAAACGCATTGTAAATGGCATAGGGGCCCGAGCGAAAGTGAACCAAGAAAACTCACAACGCGGTGGGCAATATTCAAACCTACCGTAGACCTGGTTTGCAGCTTGCTGCAAAATGTTACATATGCCAAAAGCGATGAACGAGCGACGAGTCTCCTTGCGTGAGGGCTAGTTGGGTCGATGGAGCGACAGGCCCATCAGTGCAAGAACCATACGGTGGACTTGAACTATGGGTTTTTGTGGTGAAAGGCTGACCCCACTCAAGTTCCAGTAAAACGAAGTTCCAACGAGCCCAGCCACTGGGTCACAAAAAGTGGCATTCACACATCTGGGCTTCGAAGGCGTCAAATCAGCAGCTGCTAGCCTGTTGGTGTCTTCTTACTATCTATACCGGTCGAGACCAGCAGTGTTTCGTGGAATCTTCAAGTCAAGGATCAAGATGCGGCAACAGGCCTCAGGCTAGGATTCACCAGTTCTGTTTTGCCTTCGGAGAACTAATCCTCAGGCGCATTGAGTAGAGTGGTCGGTCGGATGAGAAACTGTGTTGTCTTTCGAAGAAATAAACTCTGCAACCCAGAATTAAGTGCGCATGGCCAAAACAGAGGCAGATGCAGCAAAGGCGGTGAGTGCGACGGCAACTACTATGTAGTAGTACAAGATATGTGCATCGACGGCTGTTGTATTCAAGTTGTATTAGCATCTCTCCACGAGAAGACTACAAACGTCACGGTCTATGTATCATCACCCAAAGATGAAAACACCTCAGTAAAAATTATCGGGAATTATACCATGCTCACACAACCAAGCAGTCATGACCATGTAGATCCGAGCAAAGCAACGCTCATAGTCCGTCAATCGATCTCTGGTGCTTTACTTTTACCGCCTCCGCGCTCTGGGAGCGATTTGGTACTGGCTCCCAGATAGGGTCGACGTCGGGACCATCAATATCTCCAGCTCCGTCCCAACCCCAGCACCAAACTGCATCAAGAGGTCGTCAGTAGCGGATCCAAAGACATACCGAGGGGCCCACTCACCATGCGAAGGCCCAGGTACGAACACCATCTCCTCACTTTCCTCGGGAGTGAAAAGTCTGTCGTGGGGACCAAACCACGACCTGTCTTGAGGATCCGTGCGTGGGTTGTCAGGAAGCCCTCCTAGGCGAGCATACCCCCTTATAGCTGTAAGATTCCGCCTCGAGGGATGTATTATGTCGAAGACCCGCTGCAATCGCCAGGTCCAAGTCAGTCATCTGCCGGGCGACATATACTGCACCGAGATTATGTCGTCACTCTCACCTTGTCATATGCCAATTTCACCCGGGGAACCATGAGTATCCGGCCGTACCCAGCTTGCCAGTAGTCATTGCAGATCAAGCTACATTCGGATGCCGAACATTCGTTCTCTGTGAGTTTTGCCATCCGGAAGCTCACATATGGAGGTGTATAGAATGGTGCGGGATCTAGCACTGCGATGCCATTCCAGCATGACTGGACCTGTATGGGGAGGTGCATCTGGAAGCGGTCGGAAGCGTAGGGGTCGTGAAAGATGGCCTCAAAGGGTGCGTTTTCGAGTGCGGTACCATTGATATCACGGGCTACCCAGTTGTCGTAGAAGACAGGCGAGCCCTAGCAGTCATACCGCTAGTCAGACAAAACCAACCGTTTACTGCGGCAGAGAAAACGACTCACAAGATCGTCATGGTACATATAGTCAGCAGCACATGTGATCCCAGCATTGTTCCTCCTGCTCTGCCATATGAGCTCGAGGAGATCGTCCACGCAAGGTAAGACATCGTTCATGAATATGATACTGTCAAAATACTCGTTGTGCGAGTCTCGGAGTTCGTGTAGCGGGACAAAGGCTTGGTTCCGAACCTCAGCGAGGTACTCGATACGATGGTTGAAAGCCCCTCTCGTCCTCGTCGACGTCCGTATCGTGACCCTCAACCCAACACTCTTCGTCAACGCCTCGAATATCCGAAGGAGTGCCTTCGTTTGGTCCGTGGACCCGTTCTCGTATATCGACACGTATACATTATGGTACCCCAGTATCGCCGAGACCCTGAAAAGTGTCGCGAACAAGTCTGGGATGACTTCGAACGAGTTCCATAAGTTGATGGCAAAGAAATACTTGTGTTCCTTTGCTGGGGTGTTTTGGACGCTTTGGGCGCCTCCAAACCCGCCTAGCCCGATCGAGGATAGCCAGGAGGACTGGGCTGGAGGTTTGTGCCCTACGAGGGATTGGTAGCGCTCTCGAGCTTGTTGAACGTAGAGAGGTTGGGAGTTACGGGTGCATTGGGCGGTATGGTGTGGAGTGAGCGTGGAGAGGAGTTCGAACACCCGACGGCGCTGGTCCATGTTCGGCAGGGTAAACTGTTTCCGCGCAGACAATCGTGAGACGAATATTGGCCTGTCTGCCCATGGCGGCGCGAGGAACTGTTTCAAAGGCAAAGAGTCGCTTCTAAGCCAACAGAAACATTTATAACGAGAAAATGCACGTACGCTGGAGGGTAGTAACCGACCAATGATTAGCCCAAGTAAGAGTCCCACCAGAAGAGTTAGTGGTGCTGGTACTTGTCTGAATTGCGCCAATAACGTCTTGACATTCATCGAGAGAGTGAAAGGCTGCGAGGACCAGCTGGGGCCAGAGCACAACACACGCTACCACTGGCAGTACTATACTGCTTGATTCCAGGGCCCACTGACAGTGAGAGCTGTCAAACTCCGAATCGTAAAGGCGTTTGCCACTGGTTCTTGCCACCTCGGATTTTGTCCGTTTCCAAGCAGAGAGAAATGCTGTCACCAGCAAAAAACAGGGTTGCAAGTTGAGCTCGTGAAACCACGTCCAGAATACGTGGTCTCATGTTATGCAAGGGAGCTGACTTGAAGTCTAACTGGTCCAGACTTGGCAAACGCCGAATTCAACGTCAGATGTTGGAATCATTACGAAACAATATCGTGCGGACGTGGTATCAAGTACTAGGCAATCTCAAAATAATCTAATACATCCAATAGTCCCTCCTAAGACGTGAATTCAGATGAAGGCGAAAATTCAAACGTCGAATATCGATACTCCTCGGCTGATGCACTAGGGTCGTAGTAAAAGAATATCATGCTTGCGGGAGACCGCACTTAAAGGACTGCAGCCAGTGCAATGGCGGCAGCAGCACCAGCGAACATACTGATGCCGTTGGAGCTTGCTGCACCAGTCGACGAGGGACTAAGGGAAGATACGAGGTAAGGCACTATTCAGAAAAATAGAGCGAGGCAGAAGGTACTCACGAAGCCGCAGCAGACGTTAATGCAGGAGAAGTTGCAGCACTAGCAGGGGCTGTATTACTCGGAGTGGGAATAGTTGAGGCTGCCGTCAAGGTAACACCCTGCAAGAAATTGTCAGAGAACGAGAATGGGTCGTTAACCGGCAACCTACCACAGCGAGACAGAGAGACTGGGCAAAGGCTTCTGCTTCTGCAAGGTCGCTGCCAGTGCAGGACGACTGGATGCAGGAAGTCGTTGAGTCGATGAAGACCTGGTCATGGCACAAGCAACTGTCATCGTCTGGAGAGCAGCCATCGAAGTTGGCATTGGTCAGGCATGGGGCAGCGCAATCTAAACGGAAGAAAGACCGTGAGCACCGTAGAACAAAGGCAAAGTAAAAACATACTGGGAAGACTCTGACGCGCGACGAGAGCAGAAGAGACTGAGGAGACACCGGTCAAGGCAAAGAGGGCAACTGCGAAACGCATTGTAAGGGTGTAAAGGGAACAAACGTGTTGATTTAAATTAAGTATAACTCGAGAGGATGAGTTTGTTGAACAAGAACGGGTTGCAACGGCCGCCTTTATAGTCAATCTCGCTCAGGCTGAACCACCAAATATTCGGCAAACAAAAGTTCCTGGAGGAATTTCTGACCCTAACTTGGCCGGGATCAGATGTCTTTCATGATCAATCTTGGTAATAATACTTGGGCTTGATCATGTGGTGGCATTGTTCTTTCTCTACGAACATTGCTCCAAGATCACACCCACAGCGAGCGGACAGAAGGGGGGACGGGGGGATAATGGGAACGTCAAGTTTAGCAGACAAAGGGAAACCTCGAACACGCACGATCACGAGGCACAATAACCAAAAACAGCACAATGCCCAGCTTTGTGTTCCCGCATCTCATTTCGGAATATACCGAGGTACTATATCGTCACGTACAAGCCACAAACCTTGTTTCACCCAGCCACAACAAGACAAACAACACCAAAGCGGACGGGAAACCTGTCAAGTCCATCGAACAGTATCAGCTCACCGACACCGACATCCTCAAGACATGGTGCGTAATAATGACCTCAAATTTATATGCCCATTCCTTGAGGTCTGACATACCGTACAGGCCAGAACAAAAGAGGGGAAAGTATGTGCATCTGGGAACTCCGAGAAATCTACAAGTCACTAAACGAAACGTCCTCACATCCAGACCGCCAAGCGCTCTGCTCTCCAAGACGTCGTGACTCGCGAGTACACGATCCACCTGCACAAACTTGTGCATGGCCGCTCCTTTAAAAAGCGTGCCCCTTGGGCCGTCAAATCTGTTGTGGAATTCGCCCGGAAGTCGATGGGCACCGCTGATGTACGAGTCGACCCTAAGCTCAACCAGGCTCTTTGGGCACAGGGAATCAAGACTGTTCCTCACCGGATACGCGTGAAGCTTGAGCGTGAGTATCTTCTTGGATCGCATCAGGAAATAAGCGAATTCCCCCTGTTATGAACACTGACTGACGGTGTGGTTCGAATATCACAGGCAAGCGCAACGATGAGGAAAACGCAAAAGAGAAACTTTACACATACGCTAGCCACGTCCCTGTAAACTCGTTCAAGGTATGCGGTTCACTTCAATAGTTTTACACCTGCCCTAATCCACGTCTTCAGGGCCTCCAAACGACCGTCGCCGACGCAGAGTAAAGGGAAACTTGATAGGAGAAGTCCCCCTTGCGTCTATATACTCAGTCTTTTTATGACCTGCCATTTCATGCACTGCATCGCGCTTCGCACTTATGGTACTATGTTGCGCAACATGAAACCGATCAAAACCCATTTACCACTGATATTTCTCATCTAAAGTGTCCTCCCAGCTCAGGCGGTTAGGATCTGTCTGTGGTTGCAAGACGTCGGTGTTGTGCTGGGACCGATATATGTTCTGAAGTTTGTTATTCCCCGCCCGCACAGGCCATGTGGTAAGTACAGTGCCAACGAGGAGCACGACAATATCAATGGATTAGTGACGAATCGTGGGATGTAAATTTCAGAGTCCCTCTGCTTCTACCTTTCTAAGCTCATCCCAGGACCCAAAACCCAAGGTTACAGGTAGCTGTGTCCACAACGCGGCTCTCTGTTCCCCATACACTTTACTCAGGTCCGCCCTGCAAACTGCACACAACCCCCGGTCCCAGTCACTCATCCAACCGATAAAAGGCTTCCCATGATTCCGAAAGGAAACCCATGCGGTGTGCAATCCGACGATGCATGGGTTGCTATAATCGTGTCTTCTGTTGCACAAACGTGCAGGAGCTGTCAGACATTGAGTCAAGCGCCCTCCCATAAGCTCCGCTAGCCCCAAAATGCAGGACCTCTGATTGGGAGCGGATAGAGAACAGATGGATCCTTCACATTCGTAGCCATCGACGATGTACGACACGGGACAAGATATGCAGCAAAAGAGCGCTGTCAGTGTGACTATGGCCAGAAGCCCAACTTCACGTGCGACGTTCATGATCCGGAAATTCCATAAATCGTTTTCGCTAACTCTTGGGAAGAGGTTGTAATCGTGTGATGACATCGTCGACGCGTACAACAGCGTGAGCTGGCTGGTGGGCAATCTACTCTTCGCTTCCTCGAATAGTTGTCGTATGGCGTACTTTTTGCCCAAGCGCAAGAATGCTGCCAGGACATGGAAAGGCATTGGTTCGTCGTGGGAGAACATGTAGCTATCAGAATGTCGTTAGGAGCCAATGACTGACACACCCGCAATGCAGATTCGGTAACATACCTCCTGTCATACAGGGCCTTGAGCACTATCTGAATTTCAGCAGCTGAATCATAAAGGTGGACGACAGGACACCCTTCGATGAACTCTTTCTCGGCTTCGTTGGAATGAGGACAAGCGAACATGTCGTTGAAGATCTCGGAATAGGAGCTGAGGACGCTGCGATGAACGCGAAAATGTTTCCCTTCTACTGCTAGGACGATGTTTCCATCCTCTTTCCATGGATCGAGGCGAGTGCCGTCCTGAGGTAGGTCAACGACACCGTTTTTGGGCGACGAGGATGTCATGAGGATCTGGGTGAGCGTTTAAGTTGACAAGGACAGTTGGGCCAAAGGGACGCGCACGTTACGACATCCAGTGGCTATAACAACGTCATACAAACCTTGACCCTGTTCACGAACACCAAGAAGCCAAGCTAGTCCTATCTTGGCGCCCTCTCAGTGTACCTGTGGAAACCGATTCAGGTTCAGTCTTAGGCATTCTGGAACGTTGACTTGTCAGTTCTACAACACTACGATGTCCCGAGCTCTTCAAGGTTGTTCCCCAAAACCACCAACAAGCCGAGTAGGCCAAGACCTTTGAGAACTTGTCACAGTAACTCGTATAAGAGGGAGCTTCCTGCCTAGGAGACTAGGTGATATGATCATTTCGTGGGTGGCAACGACGTTCTCACTCCAACATTTATTTAATCATCCTTTCAGAACACGACGTTCACTGGCGACAGCGTCCCTTAACGTTGACGTTTGACGACACTTTTGCAAAGTTGTGATTGTTATAGACATGCCTACTTGACGAAAAAGGCAAGTCCGTAACATAGACCTGACCTATACCAAAAGAATCCAGTGTTCTGCCGGTCAATGAATGTTACCAATCGTCACAGAACATTCGTCGGTGAACTTTCCCATGAACTCAGGTAAACTGAACGCGTGCAGTGCCAGAAGTCGCACCTGGACATTATATAATCAAATCTAATTGGCTGAAGGATCATCATGATGTACTTTGATAATAAATTCTAAATATCAAGATGACACAATGCAATCTATGCTGCCAATAATTCTGCCTGATATTCCAGATCATCAATACCCTCTGCATCTAGATCAAGAAGCTGATATAACTCAAGGTCATCATTCAAACATCTAATCACTGTCTGATAGAATGAACCAAGCCATTCTTCTGCACATGAGTAATCCAAAAGGTCTTTGATAGCTATGGGAGTATACGGAAGTGCAACACAAGTGAAGGATGTTTCTGCAGTTGAACCTTCAAATTCTTGGTCTTCATCCTCTACTGCTTGAATGAGGGATTGAGCAACCTGACCAATCCCTTTGCCAGTAGCCTGAGGATTGTCATGTTGCTCACTGGTCACTGACTCGGAGGCACTGCTGCCATGTGACAGTGTGTGGCTACCTTGTTGAGCAGTAGTTTGTGAAGCTTCGGCTTGACTACTGGCACCTGTTGTAAATTGTTGATATTTGGAGTATATTGAGGATGGATTAGGTAATCATGTCAACTACTGGTGCAGAGTTTTTCCTTCTATGCACCTCAGTCTAGTATTTTATACTCGAGATTGAGTTTTACTCTGTCACTCGTTAGTTTGTCACTCATTAGGCCAACTACCTCAGAACAAAAGCACCCAGTGCTGGCTCCTCAATGACCTCAGTGTACTTGTGTTTGAGGCATTTTTTGACAGCCTCATCACAAACATGTTCTTCGTGCACATACATCTTGAGTCCAGCAAGGCGTGTTAAGTTTTCTGTTGATAACCGATTGTGCCATTTTGTTAGTATGCCACCGAAGATACTAAAGAGATGTTCAGAAGATGCTGAGTTGGGACAGATAGATAGTAAGCAACATGCAATCTTGTGCAGTGGCCTAGGTTTGGAGCCTGGGTGGGAAGATGCACTCCATACGTCCAGTGTGTTGACAGGGGTGTGCTGGTATAAAAATATTAGAGGAAAAATACAAGGATGCAACATTCTGCTCACAGTGATCTTGGCATGAGCCAATAAGGAGTTTTTATACATATCCATGTATGCAAAGTCTCCAGAAGATGCAAGGTACAGTTCTAAATCTGTGAGAAGCTCAACAGGTACATTTTCTCCATAAAAGCGTAACCGAAGGCGAGTGAAGAGGGCAGCCAAGCTGGCACGAGTAGTCAAGGATATATTGTTGAATAGAGCCACTCGGTAGAATGGATTGATGATGACAGTGGCGATAAAGACCTCCTGGTCACAACGTGACCAACAACATTTGGCATTGTTGAGAACAGCTGTTCGAGCAGTGCTGTCAATGTCATCACTGAGCTTGGAGTATTGGAAATAGAGGAATCCAAATGATATTACAATGTGTTTAGGCCAGGCATGAGCAGCTTGGTGGATATGTGTCATGAGTGCAATGGGCTTGAGCAGGTTCTTCCACCTATAGCATGTCGGACCACTTCTCAGTCAGATTCACAGTAGTGGGATAACCATTGGGTCAGAACAGCTCAAATGATTGAAAGCATCTTCCCAATTGAGGCCATCTGTATCTCGCAGAGAAGGGCGAGTACTTGTGTCTTGCTTCACAGCCATGTTATGAGTTCTTGTGCCATGTCCCCATACTCTTCGTAGTCATCTTTCACCTTGAAAAGGTCTCCAACAATAAGGTTCCACTATGAAAGATATTAGCATGAAAAGTTGTATGTAAAAGCATTGAAAGATGGCATACCTGATGGGCAAGGCAGTTAGGTACCACCAAATGTGGGAGCTTTTGCCACAGGAGGCGCCAGGCTTTTGCTGACTCTCCAGAAGCATCCATAGTGCATGCAACAATGGTCACACCCCACTCTGTCTTGATGCTACTGATAGCCAGTAACATTTGTTTTAGGAGTTCCTCTGCTGTTTTCGGGTCTTTAGAGGCATTGTGCACATGAATGGTGTGCAACTAAAAGAGTATCAGCACCATTCTGCTTCAACTACTAGATGATTTGAAATGTTTGCCTTCTGTTGTGCAGTCATCATGAATTCAATCAGATGATGGTGATCCTCCCCAGTCCATCCATTACACTGTAATGTAGCTTCCAAACCTTGACACTCCAATTGGGCTGACACCTTCAACACGCTGAGGACCTTGGGAATGATCCAATCTGTGAGCACTTTTGATGACAGATTTTTTGCTTTTGGGAGAAAGCAGTCACAGATCTTCTTCCACTCGGGGTCCTCAATCCATCGTAATGGTAACCCAGCACTGGCAGTAAACCTTGCAAGAGCTGTCTCCCAATCAGCCTGATCAGCTGGTGTCCAAGTGCCCTCTGTAGACCAATAGAAAGCTGGGCTTGGGCATCTGGATGGCACTGTTGATGTTGAAGGACCCACAGAGCCAGAGCCAGAGCAATAGCAGCCACTTTGGGTGAGCCATTGATGTTTGGAGTGATGCGATGAGAATGACATCTCCGACATTGCTGGACTGGCTGGGATTGAGCCATAATAGGTACTTGAAGGCACAAATAGGCTTGACAACGCTGGTAAAGTACTAGTGACTGGCATAGACAGTTCTGGAAGCAGTCCGGGGAGTGTGGTGTGTGCACTGGTAACTGCAAACAGTCCGCTTTGTGTCAGCGCTATTGCAAGGGTTAAGGATTGCACGGAAATGCCAGGCAGGAGTGTGTGACGATTGCACTTGCAAGGCGAATATGATTCGTGGTACTCCTGTTGAGCGTGGGAGTGAACATCAGCATTGTGCAGGTCACACAAATGACAAAGGAGGGTGGTGGGCTGACTGATGAGCCATATGCGATGGGTGTCATTTTGTGCTGTTGCCCAAACTATATATATAGTATGGTCAGTACAACATTGATCCAACTTGAACTTAAGATGCCCGACATATGAGCACCAGTAATTGCTGATAGATCTCAAGGAGAGTCTCACTGTCCAGTGCTGATGTGTTCTTGATCCAATTGCTGCTCCTGGGCGACATGCTGCCCAAAGATTACAGTGCATGTCACCTTTGCTTTACTGCTGATCATTGATGTCTCTTCTTTATTCACATATCCTGGGTGTTCAGTGAAGTGGTCCCACCACCATCCTCAATTTGAACATTTCTTGCCAGAACTTTGACTGGCCATGGAGAGAAACTGAATGGATGTTCACAATGTGTACAGTGGGGCTCTTCTAGTTAAGGACATTGTGTAGGGCATAAAGATAATCTATTCTTGCATTCCAGACTGAGTGGGCTGAGGGGACAGATAAGAATAAAAAGAATTCTAGTGTTATCACAATGAGGACCTGGGAACTGCTCAAAGTCATGTTCAAGTGAATGTTAGCGAAGTTCACCAGCTTTCCCATGAGTTACAGTCAGTGACTGTGACTTTGGTTCACTGACCTGCAGAACACTGAAAGAATCTACTTGATGAGCACTTACATCTGCAAAATAGCTGAAATGAACGCTTAGGTCAGGAGAAGCTATGATGCCTTATATGGGATTATGGTAGTGGGATGGAGATCTCTCATTGGTGGAGATCTCAAATCACTATGGTAGAAATGTCATTTGGTTGCATAATCCTGATTGTCTATACTATTGTCACAAATATCGTGCTAGTAATAATTTTTATCATATCAAGTGTGAACATTTGGAGATCTAGTCCTCAAAATGATGAAATATGTTGTATGTTTCCTTGTCTGTGAAAGAGTTCACATAGTATTGTTGATATGCACCCAAGTATGTCATGCTGGTTATCTCAATTCCTGGTATCTTCATATCAAAGAGAGGAATAAGTTCTACTGCATGGACCACCTCTATCAGTGGTACAATCAGATTCAACCCTGAAGGGGGTTGGGCAGCAGGACATTGTACTCTATATAACCCTACCCCCTCCAGATCTTCTTCAGGGCATTGAAGCTCAGAGATATATTCCATGTAGATAATGACAAAATCTATAAGAGGGCAGTGGTTTCCCAGACTCAGCTGCTGCCTAAGGAGGGAAAAGAATGATTGAGGAATCTAAAGTAAGAAGTAAGTGTCATATCCTGTGTTGTGCAAGTTAACTCTGCTCCTCCAGAGCCTACTCTGGATCAACTCCACTTTCCTGCCTATACGCAAGTCTGCTTTTCCACTTGTCTGCTTGTCTGCTTGTCTGCTTATCTCTAATACTTCTGATTCCGTGTCTTGTTCCTCATTCTTCATACTTTGACAGATTTTTGACATATCTAATAATCCCACCTTCTGATTCTTTCCATTCTGACCCACCTTGACTCCTCCTGACTTGTTCTGATTCCTCTGACTCACATTCCATCCAATTCTGGTACTCCAGTGCCCTCTGTGTTTACTTGTCACCATAGTATATAAACCCTTCTTGTATTTGGTATTCTGCAGTTCAAATATCAACTTTGATCACTCCTCTGTTCTGTCCACCTAAGTCCTTCTCTCAACACTTGAAGCTAGTGACAAAAACTATAATAGGGCAGTGATTGCCCAGACTACTAGGGATTAGCTAGGAGTAGTAAATAGGTATAAAGTAAACTCACCTCAGCTGCTGCCAGAGAGGGGCAAAGAATGACTGAGGAATCCGAAGTGAAAACTAGGTATATATATGTAGCGGAGTGGGCGGAGAAGCGCTCGCT